>RXON01003223.1:0-130102 GCA_009667805.1 Leptobrachium leishanense
CACTGCACGTTCGGTAACTTTTCGTTCTCCTCAATTCGGTTCCGTTTGCCGATCCCATTTCGGTGACCCTGCGGTGTATTCAGCAAACACCACGGGGTCCCCGAATTGCAGGGAAAAGTCACCGCAAACCCAACGAAAACGAACCGCAAAACCCACCGAATGCACGCTGAAAACCCTCAAAAACATCTGGCTTAACCTGCCGAAAACCACAGAAAAACCCGAACAGGAGCCGATCGCGGCCCCCGACACCGCAGAAGAGGCATTGAATAAATTAGGAAAACAGTTTGCATGAATGATTGAAAAGCGAAACGCGGGGCGGAGCTGACTACAACCAAGACAGGTCGCACTTTCTGTAGCTCCTCGACAGCGGTTTACTTTTGCGAGTTATTTAAGACCTCCTGGCGTACAACCGAGCTTTTTAGGGCTGGATGGTGTCCCTGCTGCGGGTTTCCAGGTGTCGGGTGTGAGATTTCATAGTTTGGACCACCTAGAAGGGGATTGCCTTCCTCGGGCCTACACACGCGGCCTCGCACCGGCGGCCATCTTACACGGCAGCGTCCTCAGTTGTCTCGTCGCTGCCTGCTTCAAAGGCCCTCTTGGTGCTGCGACATTAGACTAGATGGGGAAGAAGCCTGCAAAGAAGCCCAACCCGGCGAGGGCCCCCGCCAGCAGGACATCCGTGAATCCCTGGGGGGAGACCGTGCGGGTCGGGGTGCGGACTTGCCACCTCGTGCGCAGCACACTTATGGCTCCTCGGACAAGGACTGAGTTCTGCGGCAGGAAGCCGGAGAGGGCTCACTCGGGGCTCTGATGACTGGGGCTCCCCCAGTGCAGGGACATTGCTCATCTACTGGGCACAGACGCAGAGCATCTGAGGAACAAGACCCACCCGAAGTGGCCGCCACAAATGAAGCGGACGACTACCTACCGTCCACAAAGGGAGACATCAGGCGCATGGTGGCAGAGATGCGTATTCTGTGGAGAACAGATGTCAAAGTGTCACGTTCCCACGTTCCAAACCTGTCTTCCCGCCCTCTGTATTTGTATTTTGTGTTTTTTCCCTTGTGTTTCTGTTGCTGCCAATTCCTGGGTGGCCTCCCAGGGGTTAATTGGTGTTCTGTGTGCTGCTCACCTGTTGACCCTTAGCTTGATTTCCCCTGCCTATATTAGAACAATGTACCTATAGTACATTGCTGGGTCATTTTACTTTGCCTGGTCTCCTTGCGACTTGTGTCCTGAGAGCTCCTTGCTGTGTTCCTGATATCCCCCGTTTGTTCATCCTTGTTTAGTTTTTGCCTCTGTTATTTCTGTTCCAGTTTATGTCCGTTCCTTTTGTGTATTTAGTTCTGTCTATTGCTGTATTTTGGTTTGCTGTTTATGTTCCATTCTGATTCCCCGGTTACCGATTTTGGCTTGGCTGACTTCCCTTCTGGTTCCTATTCCTATATCCTGTATGACGTACTCTCTCTGGTTATGACCTTTTGGCTTTCCTCTATATGACTACTCTATAGTATTTTCCTTGTCTGTACGTTTCCAGGTAATACTGTCATCTGTATACAACAAAAGAGACTCTGTACGGCTTCAAGGTAATACTTTCCTTTAGATTAGATCCGGCTATCCTAAAGACCGGCCTTTCAGTGCAGGGAATCTTTGGTATTGTCGTACAGAGGTCTTTTGTTAACCCTGTGTTGCTTTCATCTGTCCTTGCAGTTTACACTGCATCTCTGCATATAGGGGCTTCTCTCAGGAACCAGGGCCTCACCTTGCTGCGAGTTATATTCATAGGGATATATATATACAGACTGACCACTTCCAAGGATCGGAGGGCAAGGATAGGGTGGTGCGTGCCTGGTGGTACTGCCACCGTGACATAATGACCCAGCCTTTACATAAGCCCGCAGAGATGTGTACCGTGTTGGAAACCTTATTGCACATGTTTGAGGAATTTGTGGTTCACCTCAAAGGGTTACTGAGCCTGTGTCTAGACTCTGGCAATCAGGTCTCATTTGAAAGCAGGGTTCATGGTCCTCTTTCTCCTGATGAAAAGAACAGAAGACGTGAGTACAATCTCTGTTTCTATTGTGCCAGCTCGTTGCACTTTTTGTCTGGCTGTCCCCTCAAGCCGGTGCGTCCTGGGGCTGGAGTGCCGGTGCGTCCTGGGGCTGGAGTGCCGGTGCACCTCAAGACTTGTGGTGGGTCTGTGCGCCCTGATACTGGCCGAGTGCCAACTGTGCCCATGTCCCACAGTAAGGCTGCTAAAGCCAGTCCACGCATGAGATCCACTGGCGCCAGTTACAGCTGGGAATCAGAGGGTGCCAGACACGTAGAGGATCTGATGGTACCAGACCGGCGGGGAGTCAGATGGCACCAGACCACTTTGAGTTCAGACCTCCTGAGAAATCCAGGTCTGAGAAAGAGGCACTTGAGTCTTTGAAGGATGAATCCTTTTTGGCCACAAGGTCAGAGGATGAAGTACCCATGGAGGTTATGTCGCTCATGGCATCCGATAATAAACCTCAGACTTATGTAGATACCTCTGATGGCAGTAGGGTTTTAAAGACACAACTGGCTGGTTCTGAGCAGCGACTGACAGCCAAAAGACAATCCCTACGTATTGTTACTGGTTGTATTACATGTAGAGCCGCAACCCCAGTGCCAATTGGCAGTATGCCAGTCCTGTTTCCGTCTGGCAATGAGAAGCCAGTCCTGTCTCCGTCTGGCAATGAGAAACCAGTCCTGTCTCCGTCTGGCAATGGGCAGCCAGTCCTGTCTCCGTCTGGCAATGGGCAGCCAGTCCTGTCTCCGTCTGGCGATGGGCAGCCAGTCCTGTCTCCGTCTGGCAATGGGCAGCCAGTCCTGTCTCTGTCTGGCAATGGGCAGCCAGTCCTGTCTCCGTCTGGCAATGGGCAGCCAGTCCTGTCTCCGTCTGGCAATGGGCAGCCAGTCTGTCTCCGTCTGGCAATGGGCAGCCAGTCCTGTCTCCGTCTGGCAATGGGCAGCCAGTCCTGTCTCCGTCTGGCAATGCGCAGCCAGTCCTGTCTCCGTCTGGCAATGCGCAGACAGTCCTGTCTCTGTCTGGCAATGCGCAGCCAATGTTGCCTGATCCTGGCACGATGCCAGTCAAATCCATGGCTAGCTGTGTGTCAGCGGTGCCAGTCCCAAGTTGTGTGTCAGCGGTGCCAGAAACCCAGCCAAGCTGTGTGTCAGCGGTGCCAGTCCCAAGCTGTGTGCCAGTCCCAAGCTGTGTGCCAGCGGTGCCAGTCCTGAGCTGTGTGCCAGTCCCAAGCTGTGTGTCAGCGGTGCCAGAAACCCAGCCAAGCTGTGTGTCAGCGGTGCCAGTTCCAAGCTGTGTGTCAGCTGTGTGCCAGTCCCAAGCTGTGTGCCAGCGGTGCCAGTCCTGAGCTGTGTGCCAGTCCTGAGCTGTGTGCCAGTCCCAAGCTGTATGCCAGCGGTGCCAGTCCCAAGCTGTGTGCCAGTCCCAAGCTGGGTGTCAGCGGTTCCAGAAACCCAGTCAAGCTGTGTGTCAGCAGTGCCAGAGCTACATTGCAACACCACTGTACCCATGCCCCACAGAGAGTCCGAGGTTTCCAAATCTCAAGGTAAGGCACAGGTAGGCGAGCCTACTCCCACTGTTGCCGTGTCGGGTGGGGGGGTCACCAGTTCTAGATCTCGTTCAAGGAGAAGATGGGAAAAGGTGTCTAACCCTAGTCCCACTGATTCTATGTCCAGTCTAATTGATGCCAAGCTCTCCCTACCCCGTCATGTCCCTGAGGGCTATGTGCAGTCGCCCTTTGGACTGGTGTTCAGGAAGGACCACTGGGTTGCCATTCAAAGGAACCCTCATAGACGGGGGCGTCTTGTGGAGGAGGATGACGACTCTAAGTGGGACCTCAAAGGACTTTGGTGACTGGTGTTCGTGATCTGGTTTCCTGATTCTGTCTGTCGTGTTTGTTGTTTTAGGTGCCCTGAGGTCACCTTTTTTGGAGGGGGCTACTGTCACGTTCCCACGTTCCAAACCTGTCTTCCCGCCCTCTGTATTTGTATTTTGTGTTTTTTCCCTTGTGTTTCTGTTGCTGCCAATTCCTGGGTGGCCTCCCAGGGGTTAATTGGTGTTCTGTGTGCTGCTCACCTGTTGACCCTTGCTTTGATTTCCCTGCCTATATTAGAACAATGTACCTATAGTACATTGCTGGGTCATTTTACTTTGCCTGGTCTCCTTGCGACTTGTGTCCTGAGAGCTCCTTGCTGTGTTCCTGATATCCCCCGTTTGTTCATCCTTGTTTAGTTTTTGCCTCTGTTATTTCTGTTCCAGTTTATGTCCGTTCCTTTTGTGTATTTAGTTCTGTCTATTGCTGTATTTTGGTTTGCTGTTTATGTTCCATTATGATTCCCCGGTTACCGATTTTGGCTTGGCTGACTTCCCTTCTGGTTCCTATTCCTATATCCTGTATGACGTACTCTCACTGGTTATGACCTTTTGGCTTTCCTCTATATGACTACTCTATAGTATTTTCCTTGTCTGTACCGTTTCCAGGTAATACTGTCATCTGTATACAACAAAAGACTCTGTACGGCTTCAAGGTAATACTTTCCTTTAGATTAGATCCGGCTATCCTAAAGACCGGCCTTTCAGTGCAGGGAATCTTTGGTATTGTCGTACAGAGGTCTTTTGTTAACCCTGTGTTGCTTTCATCTGTCCTTGCAGTTTACACTGCATCTCTGCATATAGGGGCTTCTCTCAGGAACCAGGGCCTCACCTTGCTGCGAGTTATATTCATAGGGATATATATATACAGACTGACCACTTCCAAGGATCGGAGGGCAAGGATAGGGTGGTGCGTGCCTGGTGGTACTGCCACCGTGACACAAAGACTGAGGTCACCGCGATGCAGGGGACGGTGGTTGAGATTCGGGATCAGGCAGCAGAAGCAGAGACTGCGCACTGCCATCTGGTCACGACGGTGGAGGCACTCCAGTCCCAGGTGACACACCTGTCTAGGGCTATGGAAGGTATGGAGGCGCGACACAGACGGCGCAACATTAAGTTCACTGGGATCCCAGAGACTGTGCCACAGGTTGCCCTTTTGGGGTACAATCGGCTTGCTGACCAACTACTACAGCCGCCCCCAGGATCACCAGCGGTCTTTGGCATGGTGATGCGCATCAGGAAGGCAGTAGCGGCCCCCTTGGATGCCCCAAGGGATGTGATAGCGACCGCAAGAGATATTACATCCAAACAGAAATTGATGATGGTCCCTGCAGCCCGGGCGGCGGTCTCTTTTGACTCAGCAGTCTTGTATCTGTACAATGACTTGCCATTCGCGACACTGGTGGCCAGGAGGCAATTTAAAGATGTGGCGGCCCATTTACGAAATATTGATGTGCGTTATCGCTGGGGAGTAGCAGGTTCCTTATTGATCACCCATGGCAATGTGTGTCATACAGCTACTACTACAGAGGACGCCTGGACCCTCCTTGCTTCCCTGGGTATCTTGCCGGATCCGAAGAGAGCTCCCCTGCCAGCTGCTGCTAGAGGAGACCCAGGCTGAGTGGTGTCCTGATCGGGGTCTTTTCCCGGTTTTTGTGACTAGACTGCAAGGATCACCTCTCTTCCCTTTTATTTTGCACCGTTTCCCTGAGGACACTCGCTCCTTTTGTATTTTGCGACATCTTTGAGGGCTCCTTTTCCGTCTTACCGAGTTGGGACGAATGTTGTTTTTCTTCCTAGTGCCTGTTTTTTTTTTTTTACCTCCCGTTACAGAACTGTGTAATTTCTGAGCAGACTCACCCCTCCCCCCATCGAGTATTTTGCTTGGGGTCCCCCACACACAAAGTTTATTATTACCCACTCGTGACTCCTTTCGACACGTGCCGCACCAGTGATGATGCTTTTTCCTTTTAAACCCCCCCTCTCTCCCCCCTTTTCATATAATTTTGGTTTGTTTTGGCAATTTTCAGGTTGTTCAGGGGTGCGCCACTATGGCACCTACCATGGCTCTGGCTGCCATAATTGGCCCTCGGGCACCTGGGCCTTGTGACATTACCCTTCCACGGCCTCCTTCGGGAGCGAGCCGGGAAAGTCACACTAATGGCCTCTGCCGTTTCCCTGCCCCCTACCCACCCCCTTTTTTTTCTCTCTCTTTCTTCTTTTTTCTCTCCCTCTTCTCCTCTCTTTCCTCTCGCATCATCGCTGAAGTGTGGCTAATGTAGATCCCTACCGTCCCACCCCCCCCCCCGTTTTGGTATTATTTGATGATGCATACCGTAATCTCTTTGGAGTAGTTTTTTATTGATGTTCCTATGCAGTATGTTATAGATGGGTTCCTTTGTGACTTTTCTTGTCTTATATTTGATTGTAAGATGACTTTTTCACTAAATAAACAAATTAAATTGAAAAAAAAAAAAGTGAAACGCTGTTTGCATAGAAGCTACTGAGCGAAAATGTCTGAAATTTGCATATGAGGTCCAGGGAATGATAATAAAGAGGGCTGTTACAGAAAAAATAAGTAAACTTAAATAAAAAAATAAAGAAAATCGGACTTTTCAACAAAAAAAAATTCAGAAAAATGCTTACAATATCCTAAATGATCTATAAATAAAGAAACTCTTTACTGCAGAATTTTATAATGAACGGTTTATTAGATATTGAATTAAAAACAGGAATATTTTTAAATTGAAGCCTATAGGATTCTCCTGAATAAATTTGCCGAATTAAACCACCGAATGGTAGGGCATTAGGGGAACCTTTCACTGCTGGTTTGTGTTCTCTGAATAGCCGAAGCAGTGCTTTTTCATGGGGTTTTCACTGCCCTCGAACAGGCACCGAACAGGCACCATGTGTGCGGGCAATTCGCCAGGATTTGGCGAATTGCCTGCTCTCTGGATAGCCGAATGGCCAAGAAAGGTAACCGAACGCTGATTTTCAGCGTTCGATTACCTTTCTCAAGCAATTCGGATCTCTTTGAATAACCCTGTCAGTGTATACAGGCCTATCTTCTCTGCACGCTCAGCCGTCAAGGGGCCACGTGGCTGTGTGACCAGAGTTGAAAATAGCCAGCTTTGGCTGCGATGCCTCTCTTTAACCCCTCAGGTATCAGTCCAAGATCTGGCGCCAATCGGTGCCGGATTGTGGATTTCTCCCGGAGGTGGTTGACATCTTGGATGTCATCCAAACCTCTAGGGCCTCCCCCGCACACTGACATCATCGCACATGGGCATCAATTAGGGAATTAACTCATAGCTGCACAGGTATTACCATATGGAAATCCCTATGATGGAGATAGGGGGTCCTTCGGATCCCCATTCAATAAAAAAGTAATTAAAAAGGTAATATATTTTTACATTGAATCTTATGGGATTCGCCTGTTTAAACCTCTCGAACTGAACCATTGAAAATCTTGGCATTTTGCCAGCATTCCAGTGCAGTTCAACATTCTGTGAAGAGCTTAACCATTACTTCTCCATGGGACAATTTCACTGCCGCTGAAGGTCGTCAATTATTTATGTTTTTTGAGAAAGTATTTTACCAGGAAGGATACATTGAGATTTCTCTCGTTTTCAAGTATGTCCAGGGTGGCGAATATGTACCGTTAGGTGTCTTGCCCAAGACACTTACTGGAGAAGTGTTCTTGCCGGGATCGAACCTGTGTCTCCACAGTCTCTCTCCACGGTTATAGAGCAGTAATGTTACCTCTACTCCACCCAGCCGGCACTTGCAGCGATTTGCACCATATTTCACTGGCAATTCGTCAATATTTGGCAAATTGACATCTTTTTTGAATAGCCAAACTGTCACTGTTAGAAAAATATTATCTTCTGTCAGTTCATCATATTATCTTCTGTCAGTTTGTCTGGAACCAGTAAGGCATCGGACGTAGTTTGTAGCTGTTCACACACAGTATATATGTATATTACTGTGTCACCGAAAATAAGACACATCAGACTTCTTAGTTACAACAAGATATATTTCTCGATACAAAGTAACTTACAAGTATGTACATCTGTTCAGCTTGATAATAATATTTCAAAGAGATGGGAGGGGGGCTGTATCCACCTTGCTCAAAAAAATCGAATAGACCTTAAGTCAATTCCACAAAGCCCCCCCCTCCGCCTATAGATACTATGGAATGCGTGACGAATCAGTATTAATTCAAATCACCCAATTGTATTTGAACACGACTGTTCTATCACATTTTCTTTCCCCCGTCATCACGCACCCAGAGAGAGCTGTTTCTTAATTTGAACCGCATGTTCCTCTATGTATAGCAAGGAACAAAGAATATGAGATATTCTTCAGCAACGAAATTGCACCATATGGTGAAATTCACTGTTCGGTGCAATTTGGTGGCAAGTTTGGCTCTTACTTAATAACCATTTAAATTAAGGGCCCCCACTCTCTGGAACGCTCTCCCTCGTACGGTCAGACTTTCCCCTAACTTCTCTTCCTTCAAACGCTCCCTGAAAACATTCCTATTTAGGGAAGCCTACCACCCAACTCACTGACGCAACCATCAATCACTCTCACCTTACAGTCCTCTCCTCCTGTTTCCAACCCCAACCCTCCTAGATTGTGAGTTCCTACGGGAATAGGGCCCTCATCTCCTCCTGTACTGTTTGTCAAAGGTTGTTCAATGTATTGTAACCCTGTCTATACTGTGCTTATTGTACAGCGCTGCGGAATATGCTGGCGCTTTATAAATAAAGAATAATAATAATAATAATTAATGTGCGGAAATGCTAAAAAAAAACACCAAACAATATAGCTCTACTGTATGAGGCATGTAAATACACAATATAGCTCTACTGTATGAGCAATGTAAACACACAATATAGCTCTACTGTATGAGCCATGTAAACACACAATATAGCTCTACTTTATGAGCCATGTAAATACACAATATAGCTCTACTGTATGAGCCATGTAAACACACAATATAGCTCTACTTTATGAGCCATGTAAACACACAATATAGCTCTACTGTATGAGCCATGTAAACACACAATATAGCTCTACTTTTTGAGCCATGTAAATACACAATATAGCTCTACTGTATGAGCAATGTAAACACACAATATAGCTCTACTGTATGAGCCATGTAAACACACAATATAGCTCTACTGTATGAGCCATGTAAACACACAATATAGCTCTACTTTATGAGCCATGTAAATACACAATATAGCTCTACTGTATGAGCAATGTAAACACACAATATAGCTCTACTGTATGAGCCATGTAAACACACAATATAGCTCTACTTTATGAGCCATGTAAATACACAATATAGCTCTACTGTATGAGCCATGTAAACACACAATATAGCTCTACTGTATGAGCCATGTAAACACACAATATAGCTCTACTGTATGAGCCATGTAAATACACAATATAGCTCTACTGTATGAGCCATGTAAACACACAATATAGCTCTACTGTATGAGCCATGTAAACATACAATACAGCTCTACTTTATGAGCCATGTAAACACACAATATAGCTCTACTGTATGAGCCATGTATACACACAATATAGCTCTACTGTATGAGCCATGTAAACACACAATATAGCTCTACTGTATGAGCCATGTAAACACACAATATAGCTCTACTGTATGAGCCATGTAAACATACAATATAGCTCTACTGTATGAGCCATGTAAACACACAATATAGCTCTACTGTATGAGCCATGTAAACACACAATATAGCACTACTGTATGAACCATGTAAACACACAATATAGCTCTACTGTATGAGCCATGTAAACACAGTTGTGGAAGTAACAAGATTAACGAGACGCCTGTGAATGTGTATTCAGTAATTTGCTTGAATTTCATTTTTATGCTAATTCAGTAAGGAATGATATCAGGTAAATTAACATAACATTCTTAAAGAAACATGTTCGGCGCATTAACCTTCTTTATTTCCTCCTTCAATGTACTGGTTCAAAAGTTTAATATTGTCTGGATGGGAACTTATCCATATTGCTGGCTCATACTTTCGCAGCTCACATCCCTGAAAATAAAAGTAATACAGACATAAATGCAAACTAACAATCCCAGACAGTAAAATGTATGAGTAAATACATATATATATATACATGCATTGAGATGAAGCGATAATAAGGATATACAACATACTAGGTGAAAGGAAGCTGAGCTAAAGTAAATACATACATCCTTAGGTAATGAACAAAGCTGAACTAAATGCAGATGTACCAAGACAGAACCAAGCAGTAAAGCGTAGATCTTTACATAAACTGTATGCAGGGCTGCCATCAGAATATTCGGGGTCCTTCCTAAACCACGAGTCCCTCAGCTGCCCATTTCAGTAAAATAATTAAAAATAAAACATGTGCCGCCTCTTCAGCTTACCTTACTTTACAAGGAGTGGGCGAAAATCATAGTGGACCAGTATGGGGATAGAAAATGTTCATCTGAGATTCTGTGCCACTTAGACAAGTGCCGGTATTTCATAACTAAAAACTAAACAGCAAGAGGGGAAGCTGCAATGTGCATCTTCTCATTTTACTGTTTAGATGTTAGTTTCTTGGCACTGCAATACCGGTTTGGCAACACCAGCAAATACTGGTGCTTAGAGGATGACCAGCTGAGTGTCCAAATTTGCAATATTATTTTTGTCACCATTGGATACTCAGAGACGCACCAACCTGATGTAATCTGAAGAAGCATTGGTATTCTGTCTCCTGTGGGCTCTGGAGATCTCAGCCTGAAGCTACAGTTGTGTTCAAAATTATTCAACCCCCACTGAAATTGAGTGTTTTGGCCAGTTTGACATTGATTTTGATCATTCAGTCATCTTGCTTACAATTAAATCAAAGAGGCACGTGTAGGTCAGACAAATATAACATAACATTTATAATGAAATAACCACAAATGTCTTTTCTGTGCTCACATCATTATCAGTTTTATTCAACCCCAAAGTGACATTCAATCTTAGTACAACATCCTTTTACAGTTCTAACAGCTTTTAAACGTGAAGCATAGCGTCTTGCAGCGATCTATGGGTATCTTCGCCCATTTGTCATGGGCAAAAGCCTCCAGTTCAGTCACATTCTTAGGCTTGCGCACTGCAACTGCTTTCTTTAAGTCCCACCAGAGGTTCTCAATGGGATTTAAGTCGGGTGACTGCGATGGCCACTCCAAAATGTTCCAGCCTTTAATCTGCAACCATGCTCTAGTAGACTTGGAGGTATGCTTGGGATCATTGTCCTGTTGAAAGGTCCAACGTCTCCCAAGCCTCAGGTTTGTGACGGACTGCATCACATTGTCATCCAATATCTCCTGGTACTGAAGAGAATTCATGGTACCTTGCACACGCTGAAGCTTCCCTGTACCTGCAGAAGCAAAACAGCCCCAATGCATGATTGACCCCCTGCCATGCTTCACAGTAGGCAAGGTGTTCTTTTCTTCATAGGCCTTGTTCTTCCTCCTCCAAACATAGCGTTGATCCATGGGCCCAAACAGTTCTAATTTTGTTTCATCAGTCCACAGAACACTATCCCAAAACTTCTGTGGTTTGTCCACATGACATTTGGCATACTGCAGTCGACTCTTCTTATTCTTTGGAGACAGCAAGGGAGTTCTGGCATGGAGGCCTTCATTACGCAGTGTGCGCCGTATTGTCTGAGCTGAAACTTCAGTAACCACATCTGACAAATCTTTTCTCAGTTCCTCAGCAGTCACACGGGGACTTTTCTCCACTCTACGCTTCAGGTAGCGCACAGCAGTCGAAGTCAGCATCTTCTTTCTGCCACGACCAGGTAGCGTTTCAACAGTGCCCTTTGCCTTGAATTTGCGAATGATGCTTCCTATGGTCTCTCTTGGTATGTTTAACATCTTTGCAATCTTCTTATAGCCATTGCCCTTCCTGTGAAGAGTAATCACCTCTTCTCTTGTCTTCCTGGACCATTCTCTTGACTTCACCATGTTTGTAACCGCACCAGTAAATGTCTAGAAGGAGCTGAGTATCACAGTCATGTTAAAGCTGCCTAATTGGTGCTTATTATGCTTTATTGCTGCTCCGTGACATCCACAGGTGTTTTCAATACCTGATTGAAAACACTTGAATGAACCTTTGTTCTTCAGAGTGGTAGTCTTTAAGGGGTTGAATAATTGTGTCAATGAAGAATTCACAAAAGAAACATTTACTACTGTATTACAAAACCAATTGATGTCATTTTAGTTGCATATGGTTCTCTAAAAAGTCCTTGTAGGATTTCATTCTGAATACAATTACAAATGTACACTAAATTCCCTAAAACCCTTTACAGCATTGGGGGTTGAATAATTTTGAACACAACTGTACACAGGACCATGGTGTCATCCTCCAAAAGCCTCTTACCCAGTAATGCTCATAGGGAATTGGTTGATGTAGCACTCCTTATCCCTATCAGGTCTATTCACTAAAAAGTGAAACGCAGGAGAAGAGAACAATCTAGACCAGATAGCTGATTTAGAAAGTGAGATAAATGGGAGAATTTTTCTGGTTTGGCGATTTTGACATAAAATTTTCACTTCTCCAGTCAATTCTCCTGAGTTTCACCTGTAGTTAATAGACATGTATGTCTTTAAAAGCAAATATGAAAAAAGACTCACTTACTTTATATCTCTCCACCAACAAATACTTCGGGCACGTACACTCGCCACAATACGGAGCAGTCCTGTAGGAGTCACCAAAGGAAGCTCCATTGCCATGGAGAACGAATGAACTCAGAAGTATCACAAGTTCTACACACATCATCGCAGCTATGCCCAGAGTGTCCACTGTGCTCTTTTATAATATCTGTGTGATGTAGGGGAGTGTCAGCATTAGTAACTATTACACCGATGGACACAATTTCCCCGGTACACGTAAGCATAAACTAGATAGAGGCTGGTATGTCACATATTGATATCTGTCTCTTAAATTATTATTTAAGAGGTTATTTGTTAACCTCTGATTTGGCTCTGATTTGCCCCTGAATGATGAATTTCACTATTCGGTGCAATTTCAGGCCAAGTTGTCTATGCGTTAAGCTGTTGATCTGCCAAATACTGGCGAATTGACAGCAAAATACGGTGCAATTTTCTGTAATTCGTCAGCACCAAAATTTCCCCATAGAAGACTATCATGACTTCTATTCACAGAATGCCAAATTGCCCCAAAATTCCACCGAAATGCCCTGACTTTTGGAGTTTCAGTTCAACAGGTTTAAACAGGCGATTCAATGTAAAAATGTAATATCTTTTTTTTAAAGATCGTTTATTTTTTTCATTTTCACTAAAAACCCTTTTTAACTTTCTTAAATTTAGAAGATTTTTTTTATGTTTTAGATGGCATTTTTGTTTTTATTAAACCACCCAGACAAATTATATATCGTTCTTTCCGGCAGACTCGGCAGATTTATAATATATCATTATTATATGTATAGATCATGTCCTGCCTGTATATTATAACGAAAAATGCAATAAAATTTGAATTTTCAATAATTTACAACGTGTAAAGTGTTTTTTATCTCTTTTTATCATGCAAGCGTTTGCAATTATATTTTCTATGGGTTGCGCTTGTTAAAAAAAATAGAAATGGGGACTCATTACATTTTTTGGGGGGAAATTACGTGCTTTTTAGCACACGCCCCATAGAAAAAATCGTTAGTGCAGCATCATTGATCACATTATAATTGAAATGGGAACAAAATTGCTGCATTAACAAAAAAAAATTTTTTTATTTATTTTTGTATATATATATTTTTTTTTTACATTTAACATGGTCATGTTTGGTATCATTGGAAAGGCCATGCTCTGGCCATGCTCTTTACCCCTAGCTGCCACGGATCGAGAGATAGATTGGAACTCCCTATCTCCACCATAGGTGGCAGCTAGGGGGTTAACTCCAGAACTGACGTCATCGCGCGATGACGCCAGTCGTCAGGGGGAGGTCCCGGAAGCTTGGCCGACATCCAAGATTTCGGCCAGCTCCGGGAGGGGACCGCAATATGGCACTGTTGGTGACAAATCGGGATCCAGCACCCATGGGGTTGAAGACAGCTGCCACTTGGAAGGGCAGGCTGTGCCCTTCCAAGCGGTGCCTGCCTTTTCCTGGTGGCCCGCTCGGTTGGGGAGGGAGAGAGGTGTCCAAAGGACCTTCCCCCTCCCCTTCAGGCACTTTCCCCGCACTCGTGGGGGGGTGCCTGCAATAGACATCATCGCGCTAGCGCGATGACGTCTATTGTGCCCGCCGGGGTCCTGGATGCTGGGGCTGACATCCAAGATGTCAGCCCGCGGGCCGCAGCGATCGGCCAAAATACCGGCCGATCGCTGCCCCCTGTGCAAGGACGTGCTCAGCACGTCCTCCGCACAGGGGAACCACTTGACTGTACGCGCTGAGCGCATCCTTAGCAGCCAAGTGGTTAAAGAACGTTTTAATTTTGTAACAGGCCTTTTGATTATATTTAAAAGGACTTTTTAATTATTTGCATACATTTTTACTACATTTTTACTAATTGATACTCCTATCAGGAGAATAGGAAACCTGTTATTTTTGCAGTTTGGCGGAATTCGCAGATGCCAATTCAGTGCAATTCGGTGGTTATTGGTGCAATTCTGCAGTTTTCAATTGCCAATGTCCAATAACAGCTTCAGCAACTCGAATTTCGACAAACTATGGTGACCATTCACTAAATAGTGAATTCACTGTATTTTTTGTGAAGAGGAATCACCAAAACGCAGCGAAATGGGATGAAACGCAAATAGAATAGACCCTTGAGTAGAACAGGACATACATTGTAAACAAAATCAAGTCGATGTGACTTACAAATTGCAATAACAAAAGCAAATCACAATATTTCTCTGTAATCATTGTCAGAAAGATTCCTCAAAACTCTATGGAACTGTGAAAAAGATAATGAATTCTCAGAAATAGTGAACGTAAACCTGATTCCTCCAAATCTCTATTCCCGTCTCTGTAGTCTACTTAAAAAGATGCACAACACATACATGTGCTTTCTGTATAACAGAACATAATGAATCAGTAACAATCACATGATCTCCGTTATCTTTGGGAACAGTAATTCCACACATGTACATAGACATGCTTTGGAGTGATAAATGTATCATATCATTTCCTCCCTATACAGTTTTTTTTTCCAGTCCTTTGGGTTTTTCATCTTTATAAACATTGACGTGATGTAAACCTAATTTTTCAGTTAATACATATGTACAGTATATTGTTGAGTGTATCAACATTTTTAATGTCGTTTTATATATGACCACTTTGATGTGCACCCAGTCATTTGTTTCCATTCCTTTAGTCTGCTGAAGGATGAGCAGTATAAATATTTCATTTATTGTATATAAATATTCCTCTAATATGCGTTTGGTCTTTTTACGCCTCTGAGAGACAAAAATACAACATATGGCTTTTATATTAAAGTGTGTCTTTAATTGAAATAGTAATTGTTCTCTACTTTTATTTGATCTAGATATGCCTCAATAAGGCCAGCCAATAAACAGGGTCCCCACTTCAATAAGATGACAAAGGCAGGGTGCGCCCATTAGATAAAGAATTAGTTCAGCCAGAACACTTGGGACTCTATACCAGCCTTGCTGTAAACTTAACCAGAGCTGTTGTAAATTTAGCAACTCCGTAGACTATAATGACTCTGGGAAGCTTACAGCAAATCTGGTTCAGTTTGCACCAGGGTTTGACCCACACCCCATTCAGCCACCACCCATTCCTGTTAGCCAACACCACACACACTTACATGTCTTTTAGCCATATTCACAAACCCTTTCCATAAAACCAGTCAACACGCCTTTTCTAACCGGATTGGTGACAGGGTTTTTGAGTTGTTGTTTTTCATAATCAGGTCATAGAATATAATGGGTCATTAAGGATAATGTCAATGTATTGTCACTTGATGGAGAAATAACAATCCAAACATGAATTAAACCCAATCGCATAAAGGTTGATTTGATACTGAATGGGAGATCCACCCACGGAGCATTTTCATGAATGTGCGTCTATATGTGTTTGGAGACTGAGAATCCTTTGCATCCTTACCTGACTTTTGAAATTTGTTAAGAGAGATTTGAGTTACATGGAAGTACTGACCTTTAATTACATGGAAAGGTTGTAGAAACCTAAAGAAACCAAAAAAGCTTAACACCTTCATGTATCTGTTACGTCCTCAGCCCCCGGCGGCGCTGCCTGGGGGTCTGGGCGCCCGGCGGCATCGTTGGCTGGCCAGGTGCCAGGAGTTAGAGATGATTGATCGGCATCTGAGGGGATGGGGCTTGGCGTGGTGACGCGGAGCCGCCGGCCTTAAATGCAGGGCGCAAGGATTTGCTCGTCGCCCTGACGTGGAGTAATTTTCCCGCATCGCCAGCTTTCAGTGTATCTTGCATTTGTTGCCAATCTTTTTCTCGTATGAGGACCTTGCTTTAGTTGATTGACCTGGATACCCACTGATGATTCTTACGCTTAACCCCTGTGTGTATGTTTGTGTTTTCATGCATATGTTGTACCGCATGGTTTCACTTGGGAGATCTGCCCTGCAGGTTGCTAATTTCATCAACCGATCGATCTGCCTAACGAGTACCGGGCCTTGCTCTACATTACTGAAAAATTCTATTTTTCATTATAATTACCATAAACCTTTTCCAAGTTTCTTCTTATATATCAAAACCAAAGTAAGAGCTGCGCTACGCCATGGCGGAGACCCCCAAAAAGAATCAATCACGAAACTGTATTGGTCTTTCTCAGAAGTCTAGCTTTCCTCATTAAGCCAGATCTATTTATTAAAATACACAGAATTTATAGCCAATCAGTGTACAGATACATTACAACATCAAGGTTTAGCCACTCAGTTAACTTACTACTATATATGGTTCACGAGACCCTTTTCCCATCTTCCCGCTTCTGCGCACATTTTCCTGCACTGAACATAACAGGAAATCGGCCACAGCTCATATCCTATAGAAGGAACAACGGTCTATGCAGTATTGACACTAACAAAAATGGAGGGGGGGAATTTCACAGCCCATTTATAAGAACCGGCTTTTTAAGACTAAATATTTATTATATTTACAGGAAATTAAAATCTAACAATTACCATGTATCATCTCAGTAAGAGGGCCTGTCCTTCATGTTACTAGATCAATCAACAGTTCTAGTTGTTTGTATAACATCTGGTCTGTTTTGAATGCATATCGCACGATCTATGATTGTAGGCCTGCCCTGCAGGTTGCTAAATATAACAGTCTTACAAGTTATCTGTTTAACACCAAGTCGCAGTACAAAAGCATAATCTCTGATTGTAGGCCTGCCTGCAGGTTGCCGAATGCAGTGAGTATTTACTCTATATGGTTGGGATCAAGTATATGAGTATTACCTCTGTTCTCAATCCTGCATGTACCACAACCATTTACTGGTACCGATCTGAAATCTACCAATAATCACGCTTTTGTTGTACAAGTCTCAAATCACTGTATCCATTTGAATATAGTTAATGTGTTTTTGCTCAGCGGTCTCTTGGTCACAAAACCATTTGAGGCTGAGTGGTATCTAGGGTTTTGTATTACCTCCCTGGCTTGTGAATATAGGCATAGGTGTCTCTACAGGGGGGGGCAAGGGGGCAATTGCCCCCCCAGGTTATTCCTTGCCCCCCCATGTGCCCCCCAGTAAAAATCAGCATCCAGGTTCCTACACATATTCGGACCGCAATATCTCCGTCCCTTTGCATCTGGGATATATGGATGATCTAGATGTCATTAGAAAGGGCAGATTCAATGTAGGATAAAAGTCATAAAACATAAAATAAAAACATGTTTGTTAACGTAAACATTTTCACAGGGTTGAAATCGCTAAGCAGTGAA
Organism: Leptobrachium leishanense; assembly: GCA_009667805.1. Lineage (NCBI taxonomy): Eukaryota > Metazoa > Chordata > Amphibia > Anura > Megophryidae > Leptobrachium > Leptobrachium leishanense. The sequence continues at coordinate 17,877 of RXON01003223.1, forward strand.
GTGGTTAATGTTCAGACTAGACATTACACTGTGTATTACATTCTCTTCTGCCTTGGTTTAGTTGTATATTAAGGGTTAATGGGTAGGCTTTATCCCTCACAGTATACATTTTATTTTTTTCTTGATTTATGGCATTTTGGGGTTAATGGACAGGCTACATGCCTCACAGTGTATTAATTTCATATTTTCCCTTGATTAATGGCATTTTAGGGGTTATGATGTTAATGGACAGGCTACATGCCTCAGTGTATTAATTTCATATTTTCCCTTGATTAATTGCATTTTAGGGGTTATGATGGAAGTTAGAATCTAAAGGGTCTAATCATCTTAAGATCCTCTGCTTTTCGTCACATTTCAGGGAAATAATTTCGTCGAAAATATGGTGAATTCCCTATTTAGCGAATGGTCACTAATTCGCTAAAATTGGAGTCTCTGAAGCAGTTATCAGACAGGCAACAAAAACTGCAAAATTGCGGCAAATCAAATAATGAATTTAAGTATGAGGTTAGTACAATAAAAAGGTATCATTGCATCACTTTACTCTGGGGTTTTGGAACCTTATTTATATATACCTATTTAGCTCCCTATCACCTGGTGTGAGCTAACCCTAGCGTTGGCATGGTTTTGCGTTAGCGCCAGGTTAATTGGTTAATGTTCAGACTAGACATTACACTGTGTATTACATTCTATTTTGCCTTGGTTTAGTTGTATATTAAGGGTTAATGGGTAGGCTTTATCCCTCACAGTATACATTTTATTTTTTCCTTGATTTATGGCATTTTGGGGTTAATGGACAGGCTACATGCCTTACAGTGTATTAATTTCATATTTTCCCTTGATTAATGGCATTTTAGGGGTTAGAAACATAGAAACATAGAAAAATGTCGGCAGATAAGAACCTTTCGGCCCATCTAGTCTGCCCAATTACATGGATACTTTCCCTGGATTTATCTTTTGTTTAGGATAGCCTTATGCCTATCCCATGCCTGCTTAAATTTAATTACTGTTTTTCCCTCTACCACTTCTACTGGAAGGCTGTTCCATGTATCCACCACCCTCTCAGTAAAATATTGCTTCCTGATGTTACTTTTAAACCTTTGCCCCTCTAATCTAAGACTATGTCCTCTTGTTTTGCTACTTTGTTTCCTTTTAAATATACTCCCTTCCTCTACCTTGTGGATTCCCTTTACGTACTTAAATGTTTCTATCATATCTCCTCTGTCTCGTCTTTTTTCCAAGCTGTACATGTTAAGATCATTAAGCCTTTCCTGGTAACTTTTCTCCTTTAAGGCTAGGGTCAGAGTGGGGCAGTCGGAACGCGCGTGCAGGCGCACTAAATCACGGTGGCAGTAGCAGCACATAACGGCCAATGACGGCCAATATACGCAGTACGTGCGTACAAAAGTGCGCCGACACCACGCAACCGGCAAATGAACGCATTTTTCTCAGAACGTGAAACCGCTGCTACAGACGTACAGAGTGCGCTGCGGCCGCATGGCAGCGTGTGTGCGTGATTAGGAGACGTCAGACGCTGCTAGTGTGCGGCCTACATAACGTTCAAACAGCCGGATTTCCCTAGAATTGCGTTGGTGAGTACCTGCGACTGTGCGACTGTGGTCGTCTGACCACTTAAGCGTATTCCGTGAAAAAATGCGTGCGCTCGCATCGACGTACATTTTGACGGTGGCCGCAGAAAATGCGCTCATCTGTCCCTAGCCTAAGCCGTACACCATTTTAGTAGCCCTTCTCTGAACTCTCTCTAAGATGTCTATATCCTTCTGGAGATACGGTCTCCAGTACTGCACACAGTACTCTAAGTGAGGTCTCACCAGTGCTCTGTACAGTGGCATGAGCACTTCCCTTTTCCTACTGCTAATATCTCTCCCTACACAACCAAGCATTCTGCTAGCATTTCCTGCTGCTCTATTACATTGACTACTTACCCTTAGATCCTCTGAAATAATAACCCCTAAATCCCTTTCCTCAGATGTTGAGGTTAGGACTGTATCAAATATTCTATATTCAGCCCTTGGGTTTTTACGTCCCAGGTGCATTATCTTGTACTTATCCACATTAAAACTCAATTGCCACAGCTCCGACCATTTTTTTATGATGGTTATGATGGAAGTTAGAATTTAAAGGGTCTAATCATCTTAAGATCCTCTGCTTTTCGTCACATTTCGGGGAAATCATTTCGTCGAAAATATGGTGAATTCCCTATTTAGTGAATGGTCACTGTAATTCGCTAAAATTGGAGTCTCTGAAGCAGTTATCAGACAGTCCGTTAAAACTGCAAAATTGCGGCAAATAAAATATTGAATTTAACCCTTTCGCTGCTCAGGCGTTTCATTTTTACCTGTTTCGCTCATCTTGTTTAAACGTGGTTTGAAGGCTTATTTTAGTATATGACCCAGACATATTATATATCATTCTTTCCGTCAGACTCGGCAGATTCATAATATGTCATTATTATATGTATACGTCATGTCCTGTCTGTAATTAAAACAAAAAATGCAATAAAATATAAATTTTCAATAATTTACAATGTGTAAAGTGTTTTTTTTTCACATTTTAACATGCGAGCAATTGCGGTTATATTTTGTATGGGGTGCGCTTGTTAAAAAAATTAGAAATGGGGTCTCGTTACATTTTTTTTTGGGGAAAATTACACGATTTTTAACAAACGCACCGCATACAAAAATCGTTAGTGCAGCATCATTGTTCACATTATAATTGAAATGGGAACAATATTGCTGCATTAACAAACAAAAAAAAGAAAAAAAACTTGTTTATTTTTTTATAAATTTTTTTAAATATTTTTTTATTTTTATTTAAAATTTTTATTATATTTAAAAAACTTTTTCATGGTCATGTTTGGTATCGTTGGAACGGCCATGCTTTGGCCGATCCAACAGTACCAAACATTAACCCCTAGCTGCCACTGATCAGGAGATAGGGGGTTCCAATGAACCCCCTATCTCCACCATTGGTGGCAGTTAGGGTCCAGGACTGGCGTCATCATGCTATGCACGATGACGCCAGTCCTCAGGGGGCATTCCTGGAAGCTTGGCCGACATTCAAGATGTCGGCCAGCTCCGGGAAAGGATCACGAACCGGCGCTTTTCGGCGCCGATTCGTGATCCGGCCCCCATGGGGTTAATGCTAGGTACCGTTAGGAAGGGCAGGCTGTGCCCTTCCAAACGGTGCCTGGGTTAACCCTCTGCACTCCGGCGATCGGGAGGGAGAGAGGTCTGAAGGACCTCCCCTCTCCCTTTCAGGCGCCTCCTCCGCACAAGCGGGGGGGCGCCTGAATTAGATGTCACCGCGCCGCCGCGATGACATCTAATTGTGCTGGCGGCAGTTCCGGGTGCTGGGCTGACATCGAGGATGTCAGCCCGCATCGGGGGGCACAGCGATCGGCCGGAATCCGGCCAATCGCTGGCCGCAAAGGGAGGACCATAAGGTTCTCAATGTCTTATGGACATTGACCGCATGTGGAGGATAACGCCGGCGCAGGGCGGACATGGACACATCCGGTTTTGGAACAGTTTAAAAGGTGATCGTCATTCTTATGTAAAATATTAGCACTTGAGGAAGACCATACGGTCGAAACGCGTTGTGCCATATATTTTAATAAATAGGTCGATTGTGACCTTTTTTACTTTTCATCGTTTTACATCTTTACTCTGCCTGAGGTTTGGGGAGATCGCATATTGCACTGCATTGTATATTCTGGTGGAGTGCTGTCTCCATTGCATTGCATTTCCTGGTGGAGTGTCGTCTCCATCGCATTGCATACTCTGGAAAAGTACAGTCTCCATTTTCCATCTGCATGAGGCGAAGAGTTCCTGCATTATGTACGAGCTGTCAAAGTATGAGCCAACTATAAAACGGCTCTCCACCATGTGAGTTGTTCAGCCTAATGCAAATTGTGGTGATACATTACAATTGACATACTGCGCAATGTATGTCCCATTTGCTTTCTTTAAGGCTCCACCATAGGAGGATTTCCCAGCTGCATCTGAGCCATTTTTGCGCGAGGCCTCATCTATATTTTTCTTCGTCATACATGGAAATATTGCCCCAGCTCACATGGATGTATTGCCCCCAGCTAACACATGGAAATATTGCCCCCAGCTCGCCACTCACATGGATACATTGCCCCAGCTCACCTCACCTCTCCTCGTCTCCTCTCCGGTCTGCTCTGCCTGGCCCCCCCAGTCGTCATTGCCGGTGACCGCATTACTATCCTCCTACGAGCGGCCGCCAGCATAAAGCTCTGCCGCTCGGCTGGGGTTCTATCCACCAGCCAGCCGTGGAGTTCACGTGAACTCTGCGATCTCGCGAGATCGCGGCTGGCTGGTGGATAGATCCACAGTCGAGTGGTAGCGCTTCATGCTGGCGGCCGCTCGTAGGAGGATAGTAATGCGGCCGCCGGCAATATTTTCTCGAGGGGGGGAATTGCCCCGTTGCCCCCCTAGATCGGCCTCTGGCCTGACCAACAGATCATTTGCCTCTCGCTACAAAACGGGAAAAATCACTATTAGCGGTTTGTAGAGCGAGCTTACTGTACTTCCCGCATCCTATACATAACATGGGGAGCACTAGAGATCTCTAGCGCTTTTGCAACTAACATATCACTTGGTGCCAGCGCTAATTTTTTTGAAGGATGCTAATTGCAACAGGTCCTCGCCCAAAATTAACAGGCAATGTAAAGGAATGTAGCACAGGTGTTCTCTTGGCCCCATACACCATAGTGATGGATCTGGTCAGCAATGTCACTGCTGTTGCAGTAGGCTCTTTTATAAATGTATCCTTTATCCACATGTATCCTATATCTAATATATTGCGTAATTTTAAACATTTTATGCTGGGGGTTATTCATAGTATGTAAGCGGTTGAGTATTAGGGTTAGGACCATGTTTAAAGGGACACATGGATAAGTCTTGCCCTGAAACATGTATCATTTATATCCTGCAGCAGGGGCATTATTGTCGCTCACCTGGCCTTCCTTTTGGATCTATTAACCGTAGTGTAACGATTCTACATGCTGTCAGTGTGGCATTTATCATGCAATGGCCATCAGCCTTAATTAATATATGTGTGCATATAAACATGGATAATACGGCCATCTTGGAGGATTTTAATAATGCAGGGGTGCGAGAGCTCTTCGCTGGATGTGTTCATACTTATACAAACTTGTGAGGGCAGGGGATAAGTATGGCCCAGCACTCTGCACTGCAGAAAAAACTGTTCTATCCTGTACACAACCGCATAAGCGCTGGGTCTTAGCCCGGGTCTTAGCGATTCCCTGGCGTGCGCCAAATGACCTTGTACACGGACTACCATGGACAAAGTGATGTGTTTAGTAGGTCGTCAGGCACTAAGTTTTAGCAATTCTCACTAAATTTTTCCTTTAGTGATGGTGTTTTAGCTCACACCAGGTGATAGGGCCCTTAGTTTTTCTCAGTGGTATGATTTAGTTGTGAAAATTATTAGTGCCCCCCCAGTTTTGACTGTGGTATCTTATGTGCCCCCCCTAAATATTGTTCCTAGAGTCGCCACTGGGCCTTACCCCTGGGTGCCCTCCTGGCCTGGACCCTGCGGATCCCATCGGGTCCTGAGATGGTACCCCCTGAGCAGAGACGTGATCGGGCTGGGATGATGGAGGGCTCACATCCCCTGGTCCCTGCTGAAGTTCAGGAAATTGGCTCAGCTGCGGAGCACAAAGGACTTTACTGCGAGGCCTCACCTCCTGAGATTTCGAAGACCAGGCTGTCGGGCCTGGATGACTACCTGCTGCACCTGCTGGGGAACGGTGATGATGATCAGTCACGAACAAGGGGTGATCTCCACCGCTTGATGGCTGTGCTATAGAGGGCCCTGCGAACCGCTCTGTGGGACCTTGGTGTTGCGGCTGTGACAGAGTCGGGGGTGCAGTGCCCTGCCGCAGCCGTGGATGGGAGGCCGGAGCCTCAGAATGCATGTGGCGATGAGGAGCACCTAGAGGCGGATACGCATGTGGGGGACATGCTGCGCAAGGATTTCTTCCTTGCGGCCCTGGAGGAAGTGGTTGGAGTGCAGCTTATCGACTGCTGTAGGCTGACAGGGCTTCCTGATGATCTACCCTCTCTGGCGGCTGCCGCGATAGCCCCTGCTCCTCCGGATCAGGAACAAAAGGTGATCTTGGGTTCCCCTGTGATGCCTGAGAATAGGACCCGGTCTGGACTGGAAGCAGAGACCGCTGAGCTGGAGAGAGTACGGGGGTCAGTCCTGGGTGCAGATCATATTCCATGGGGCCTGTGGGGCCCTCATTCCTGCTGCCTGGCTGGGGGCACTGCGCCCCCCTTAACCCTTTCGCTGCTGAGGCTTTTCCCGCCCCTGTGCTGAGGTCATTTTTACCAGTTTTGCTCATCATGTTTAAACGTGTTTTGAAGGCTTATTTTAGTATATGACCCAGACATATTATATATCGTTCTTTCCGTCAGACTCGGTAGATTCATAATATGTCATTATTATATGTATACGTTATGTCATGTCTGTATATTATAACAAAAAATGCAATAAAATATGTATTTTCAATAATTTACAATGTGTAAAGTGTTTTTTTTCACATTTTAACATGCGAGCAATTGCGGTTATATTTTGTATGGGGTGCGCTTGTTAAAAAAATTAGAGATGGGGTCTCGTTACATATTTTTTTGGGGAAAATTACACTATTTTTAACAAACGCACCGCAGACAAAAATCGTTAGTGCAGCATCATTGTTCACATTATAATTGAAATGGGAACAATATTGCTACACTAACAAACCAAAAAACAGAAAAAAAAGTGTTTATTTTTTTTTTTATAATTTTTTTTTTTTTTTTTTCATTTTTTTTTTTTACAACATTTTTCACTTTCATGTTGGTATCGTTGGAACGGCCATGCTCTGGCCGATCCAACCATACCAAAATTTAACCCCTAGCTGCCACGGATCGGGAGATAGGGAGTTCATTGGAACTCCCTATCTCCACCGTTGGTGGCAGTTAAGGGTTAAGTCCAGGACTGGCGTCATCGTGCTACGCACGATGACGCCAGTCCTCAGGGGGAGTTCCCGGAGGCTTGGCCGACATCCAAGATGTCGGCCGCAGCTCCGGGAAAGGATCGCGAACCGGCGCTTTTCAGCGCCGATTCGCGATCCAGCTCCCCAGGGGTTAATGCCAGGCATCATTTGGAAGGGCAGGCTGTGCCCTTCCAAATGATGCCTGGGTTAACCCCCGCAGAGCCGCCGATCGGGAGGGAGAGAGGTCCGAAGGACCTCCCCCCCCTCCCTTTCAGGCGCCTCCTCCGCACATGCGGGGGGGCGCCTGAATTAGGTGTCATCGCGCTGCCGCGATGACACCTAATTCCGGCGGCTGTGGTCCCGGATGCCGGGATGACATCGAGGATGTCAGCCCGCACCGGGGGGGCCAGCGATCGGCCGGAACCCGGCCGAACGCTGACCCCAATGGGAGGACGCGCTCAGCGCGTCCTCCGCATACCAGCGGGAATGCTGAGGACGCGCTTAGCGCGTCCTCAGCATCGAAGTGGTTAAGAGACACAGGCTGAGGAGGCAACCTTTGTATTTCTCCCCTTTTTTTTGTGTTTCATTTTACTGGCTTTTAGTGGACTCTTTTATTCTATATTCTATGGGCCAAATTACATTCTTCATTCAAAAACGCACACGCAACACGTGAATTTGTGTGCCAAGCATTAAACGTTAACACGCAGAAATCAACAGTAGAATTACAATCCTCAAGAAAAGGTTTCACAATACTTATATATATGGAGCGCTGGGTGAGGTGGTGAGGGTACCTTTTAGGTGCAGCTCTGTGATGAGTGGGTTGACAGAGTCAAAACCCCAAAACACTCTGTAATAACAATTTTTAGAAGAGAGAGACACACTCCAGAGCGCAAACCTGTACCTAATGAAAGAGTGGGAGGAGAGGTATTTTCTCTCTAGGTGGCGTAATGCGCAACGGTTGAGTCTATGTGTACATATATTCACACAAAATTGCATACATTCACAAAAAATTGCATAAGCAGAGATGTAAGCATACATATATCATATAAAATATAAAAACAGCATTGCATATATGGTCTGATTGATGTAAAAGATCCTTTGTAATGCAGAATGGTGGTATATATGTGATATACATATGTGATATGCGTAAGTGTGCATCAATCCTTCAGACCATTAATATACAATGCTTGGCACAATTCTAATCACACTCTCCTGTTCTCTCGGAGGTACAAGAGAGACAGAAGTGCCGCAGATCAGAAAGAACTTTTATTTATTACACATTTCTTCAATTGAAAGACTTTTTGAAATACGGACACTAGGTGGCGATATACCACCAATACTGCATTACAAAGGATCTTTTACATCAATCAGACCATATATGCAATGTAGTTTTTATATTTTATATGATATATGTAATGTATGCTTACATCTCTGCTTATTTAATTTTGTGTGAATATATGTACACATAGACTCAACCTTTGAGCATTACGCCACCTAGAGAGAAAAGACCTCTCCTCCCACTCTTTCATTAGGTACAGGTTTGCGCTCTGGAGTGAGTTACAATCCACGTGCATTTCATCCGTCGAGCAATAATATGCATTATACGGACGCGCACAAATGCACATGCAGTAACGTTGCGCGCAGAAATCAGTGTGCCGACTGTTTTTTTCACGCGATTCAGACAATGAGAATTAAGAACCACAATTATCTCACGTTAAGTTTTTGCTCCTGTCAAAGTCAATCTGAGCATATATGCTGCAGCAATAATAAATGCACACACAACTTCTCAAATTTATTGGTTTGGTATGAGTAGAATGTGTAGAATACTTTGCTGCATTTTTTTTTGGGCTGGTGTATTTGGTTTCGGCCAGGTTGATAGAATTTGCCATTAACAATGGTTTTCAGGAGTTGCTAAAATTATGCGCGCAACGTCTATGCGTTAATTCCTGCTGATAGATTGTAATGCCATCCGCGTACCAGCGCACAAACACATTTGCGCTCACAATCTTAAGTATAGGTCGCGCGCAGTAAAGTACGCTTGCCCAAGGTTTGCGCAGGTTCACCCGCGGTAGACGATTACGTGCGTTTGTTGCGCTGACAATGTAATACGGCATTCAGTGCAAAGGGTTTAACCCCTCGGGTTAATGTTTTTTTTGCGCCGGCACAAACGTTTTCGCAAAGATTGTAATAGGGCCCTCCATGTTTTAAAAAAATGTTATGATAGAATTTACCATTTTTGTTAAAATATTATCTTCCACATTGCAAATCATTAGAAGAGGAACACTTTTTTTCTCTATGTTTTTATTGCTAAGATCTGTAAAGCTGATCGCTAGGATTCACTGAATGTTTAGATCTCTACATCTTTGAAAATATACTTTTTATTCAGTGAATATGTTGTCACACATTCATCCGATTCTTCTGTGCTGCAGCTGTTTCTCATCTTGGCTGTTCGGCCAGGAAAGCCACTTCGGTATTATCATATTTATTTCTGCTTTGACTGTCATATTTACTGTAGTAAATGCCGAATGTATAGAACTTTTTCTTCATCTCCATTAACTCATCTGCTAGAACCTGAGCATTGGCAAGCACATTTTCTTGTGTTGCAGCACCTTTATAATGCCTGAAAAATAGAGAGGAAATATAGAAATACAAAACCAGAATGGCTGCACTAAACCTGAACATGCCATTTCTATAAGAGTGTTTCTGAGACCAATGAAAACAAACCAGATTCAGAGCACTCCACTTTAAAACTCTATAACATATTTAAACTAAAACATCCTCCTGAGGCTCTCTGCAGTGGTACACCGCTCTCATTCACAGGTGCCTTTTTGCAGGACCTAATTGAGCCTTAAACTGCACTTATGTTCAGGAAAATGTATGTCCTGTTTATGTGTTGTAATAGTATAGGACAGGGGTCAGCAACCTTGGCTCTACAGATGTTTTAGAACTACATTTCCCATGCGGCTCAGCCAATCTAATGAGTAGCTGAGCATCATGGGAGATGGAGTTCCAAAACATCTGTAAAGCCAAGGTTGCCGACCCCTGGTATAGGAGAAGTCAGTCAATGGAGGCTCATCTATAGTGTCGGGTATTTTCATAGGGAAACAAAATGGATGTTCCTGTAGCCATTTTGTGTATATTCGTTCTAATCTATATTCTTTCTTCTAACACATTCTTTTTTCTTGAATTACCTTTTCCCTACTTTAGGAAGACTGGAGTTCATACAGAGTTTATACTCATTAGAGGAATAAAGGATTTGTGTGTGTTTTAAATTAATATTATCGTGTTAGACATGAAGAAGCTACAGTCTGTTTCCATTTGATATATGTCACAGTTGTAAGTGCGAGACATGTCAAGGGCAAATTTATAGTTGTCTGCTTCATTAAGAAGTCCTTGTGTTAAAATATAGTTCTTGAAGTTTCTAGAAACAAATATTTATGCACAAATATATAAATTCACATATATTTTATGTATTCAACATATATATTAGTAGCAAAAGAATAGATGTTTTAATATCTTATAGTGTGTAACTATTATGGTATATACATTATAAGTAAAAGACTTAAACATATTTTTAGTTTAAAAGTAGAAAAATTTACATATTAACAGATAAGTATTGTAAATTGTTTGGACAAATCTTGAAATAAGAGAGTAAGTGTAGAGGGCTGTTATACTAAATCTAAAAATGACAGGTACAGACATGAGTCTGAGGAGAAAGTAAGATGTTCTTTGTTTGAGTACAAGGTCCAGATAAGATAAGAATGTGACTTATGACCTATGTCAATTAATTAGGAATAACTAGTGGAAAATAGTTTTAATTCAATTTTTAAATCAACATTGCTCTCTAGTGTTATATTATGAGTAGGCAGGTATAATTGAATCTATAGGCACATATAAGTACATGCTAATTAGAAGTCATGTGATAAGTGTTGTCGAATACCCTATATCTGTCTAATCACAGAGAGTATTCAGGCATTCATTCTTCCTTTCACTCACTCATCTCATGAACAAAGAACATGCAGAGACGAGTCATGCTCAAGGAGAGACTCAAAGAGACAAAGAAACTCATAACAACTTTTAGAAACTTTCTATAACTTTCTCACGAACATCAGAAGAAGATTCATTCACAAATTCTCACTCACTCTCCATTTAACTCATTACATCCACTGATATCACTTCACTCATTGTTACTTCAAATATCTTTGACAAGAATTTCATAGAAAGGATTAACAGGTGAAGTATGAGAGCAATTTAAGATGTATTGATGTAGAGATAAATATATATATGTGTCATATATTGCAATGGATATAGACTGAGATTTTATCTCAGATACCTTTAGATTGGACCTTTGATGTATTTCTAACCTGCAGTATAGAAATATAATAAGAGTCTGATAAAAGGACATTAATTTTATCCTAATTATTTGTTGCAATGTATACATATATATTGAAAATGGAAGAGTTAATGTGATTAAATTACTAAGCAGGTATTTTATAATCTATAACTTAAAAAGCATAAGATTAGAAGCTAATTCTTGTTATTAGTGGAGGATTCACTAAATAGGTTTTTCTTACTTATTATTCTAAATAGAATAAGTGATAACTCCTAGCTGATGAGGGTCCAACAAACCCAAGACAGCGCTGTCCTAGGTGTTGGTTTGACCAGTTGCATAAACCTTATCTCTGCTAGAAAGCCACAGTGTGGCATAGCATTGATTTTAGGGTTCTGTGTTATAACAGATCCAGGATGCTTAAAAGTGGGACAGATGTCATTTGCATATCCTACCCAGAATACCCAGAATTCCTTGCTGCATATGGGGAATGTGGCACAGGAGCTCTGGGATGCAATGCATCGAATTACTGTGATGTGCAAGTGGCTTCTGCAATAATAAACACACTTATTATAGTGTGAAGGCTTTTTATCTTACTTTTTGTCCTCCACCACAACCCTTGTCTATACATATATACATATATATATATATATATATATATATTATATATATAATATATATATAATATATATATAATATATATATACAGGATACTAGCTTTGTTTTGAACGTTTGTTTGCTGGGAAATACATGTTAACTGTTATCTTTAAGCGTGAAAATGTTTCTTTCCAGAAACGTTTATTAAGTTGTACAAATCATTTATGTTTAGTTACTAACTTGATCTAAGTAAATCGTACTAATCATATGTGCTGATATTACTAACATGTTCCAATTTTACAAGTTAGAAATCTGTGTGCTGGTGTTTTTATAAATCCTTAATTTCTGGTTGTGAGAATAAGTCATTTTTGCATACGTAATAAATATACATATTTTTACCTAGTTTGGTTGTATTTTTGAATAGACATACAAGTGAAAACAAACTCAGGAGAGGTTTCTGAGAAATTGTTGGTGAAATAGTTTATTATTGTTAATATCTCGGATTAATTTCTTATTTGAATAAACATCTCCGACAATATGGGCAGCTGGGGCTGTGCCCTAACATTTTTTTTTGTAACGAAAATCAAATAAAAAATTTATACTATATAAAAAAAATTCTGATCAGCTGTTTGGACACCCTTGCTGCTTGCTAATGGAGCTCAATTGGACTACAAACAAAACTAGCCCAGCTAGCAGTTGAGGCTTGATTGTAAATCTTATCTGCCTTTCACACTGGGTACCTGCCTTAACCCCTTCACTACAGTGGTCGTATACACATGATCAGCAGTAGCAGGCACAGCAGTCTGATGTTGTGTTAACACAATCTAGGGCTGTGTTATGTGATTGCAAATGTCATTCATTTGCTTTTAGGCTCCAGGTGGTGCCTTCACAGTTTAAGCCCTGTGGGCATAATGCCTGAGGTGCTAAAACTGGTTAAAATCCGATAAGGAATGCCCTGACATATCAGGCATTCCCCAGCAGACACAGACACAGACACACTGCAGTTAACTGCAGTTCTACCTGAAGTAACTATTTGGACAGTAGATGGCAACATCTGTCTGCCATGTAGGTTATGCCAGTAAGAAATACATTGGAGATATTCCAAAATATTTCTTATTTATTAAAAATGATTTTTCAAGAATACACTGGCAGTAGGTTTTTGGAAAATCACATGGTATTGAAGGGGTTAACCCCATAATGACAGGGAATTAACAGGTACATTATGGTTCATATTTCCTTAATGAAACACCATGTACCCATACCTCAGATCCTTTGGGGGGGGGGGTGGACTCAGGGCCGGATTAAGATCTCTATGGGCCTGGAGCTGAAGATTTTGGTGGCTTTTTTTGGAATTTAGTGAAATGAAAGCATATTTTAGGTTATAGTGCAGATACGGATATATCTAACCAGGCAGATACTGTGGGAGTAAATTTACATTCCGATTTCAATCATTTAAGGCATGTAAAATAATTTTTTCACATTTTATCATCCAAACCTTTGTGGTTTATATTCTATAGGGAATTCTTGTTAATTTTTTTTAAATGGGATCCTGTTACTGCATTTTTCTGAGAAAATATACAATTTTAACCAAAAAAATGAAATATTTCCTTTGTGTTTTTTGAATAATATGACTATGTATAAAACACTGGTCTTGCTCCAAGCGTGGGAAATGAGAAGGTGAGTAATGGCAGTGGTATTGCTCATTTTATAAGTGACAAATGGACAATGCCATTGCATTGGAACTAAAAATAAAAAGATAAAAAGTTTTGGGGTTTTCCTTTTAGATTTTACATGATCATGTTTGGTATTAATGCAAAGGCCAGATACTGACCTGTCCAATGACACCTCCCTTGACCTTGTGAGGTGTAAAGATTAGTAACGCAGGGTTCCAAAGTCACCCCCCCCAGTGCACTTTGCTGCAGTGCAGTGGTTTAGGTTTTTGGTGTAACAATACGTAATAACGGATCGTGCCATCACCTCCACACTTGAGATGGTGAGTTAGTGCAGCATCATTGTTCACTTTATAATTGAAAAGTGGAAAGTATTGCTGTGTTAGAAAGAAAAAATAAAGAAATATTTATTATTTTATTTTTATTGTTACATAAAACTTGGTCATGTTTGGTATCATTGGAAAGGGCATACTCTGGCCTTTCCAGTGATACCTCATATGAACCTGTAGCTGCTATGGTGTTGGAGATAATGGGGTCCACATGTTCATAAATGCAGACATTGTTATTTTTTCTCTGGGCCTATTCTGGGGCATGGGCCTGGAGCTGCTGCTCCATCTGCCCCTATGTTAATCCGGCCCTGGGTGGACTTAGTTCAAGATCATGTTTTTTTTTTCCTTTTCCTTTCATACACAGAAGTTTTGTATTATTTATTTATTTATTTATTTATAAAGGATTTTACCAGGAAGGATACATTGAGATTTCTCTCGTTTTCAAGTATGTCCTGGGTTCAAGAACATTGAAGTGTTACAGTTACAGAAATACAAAGTAATACAATGCAAGATATTAAAAAAAAAAAAAAAAACACAAATATACAGATTAACAGAAAAATATGTAGGAAATATAGTCACTAGGTTACATGTTTACAGGTGCATTCTGTATTGAGGTATGTTAGTAAGGAGCTTTTGAGTGACTTAGGACTGGGGGAAGATTTGATGGTGTCTGGGAGGTTATTCCATAATTGTGGTGCTCTGTAGGAAAATGAGGACCGAGCCACTGTCTTTTTGTAGTATTTTAGGAGTTATTTAGGTGAAATTTGGTAGGATTCGTGTTTAGCTAGTTTACTTTGTAAAAATAATAAAATCACTTTTAACTTTTTTAGATTTTTTTAATATTGAATAATGTTTGATGTATACATTTTGTGGCTAAATTCTGGATTAAACTTGCAATTTGAATTTAGCCTAAAAATGAATATGTTTGTATGATTTATTCACTGGAGTCAACAGTACCAATATGCATGTCAGGGACAACCCAAACACGGGCAGTGGGGTAACCTGGTGGCTACGCTGCGGAGGTCCCCCCAGCCTCCAGGTAATACAAAGAAAGAGAATCAGCGTGTTACACATGCATAAACCAAAGATACAATACCTTTATTGAAGAATCTCAACAGAAAAAAATGTTTGTAAAGTTTTATTTCCATCAAAAGGCACATTGATGGTGCAACTGCCACATGCCATACGTTAGCAATTTATAAGTATGCAAATATAAATCACAGTAATACACTTTAGACGAGAGGGAAGAAGAAAAAAGGGGGGGCAGATACAAAAATGAAAACAGCAACAATCTCGGGTCAGTCGACAGTGTTCAGTGACACATACAGTGGAAGAGCAATACCAAGCAAGGCATTATACAGTGAATCCGGCAGAAACATGAGCACACCTCAGCAGGAATGTTCTAGGGAGGGTCAACAAGGGCGCCATCTCCGGTGCCGCCTCTCTGGCTCTGCCCGGGATACCATAATAAATCCAATAGAACCATCGCCTGTTATGGGCAGCAGCTTTGCCGTCAGTTGAGTAAATCAGTTCCTCCATAACAAGCGACTGTTCCACAGCTTGCAGCCACTCACAAAAGGAAGGACAATGAGGGTCCTTCCAATGCGTGGGGGTAAGTGATTTTGCGGTGGTCGACATTCTGATCATAATATAGCACTATTTAAAATATACTACAGAATATACTATTGTATATAGTTCAACACCTAGCTGGACATGATGGAGGAGGAGAACCTCTGGCAAAAAGGGTACAAAACCACTGTTTTATACTACTTTTAAGCTTCAACCATATTCTCCCATGTATCCCTCAAATGTCATGCTAGATTTTGAAAGAATTGCTTGGTAGTGAAAGAGTTAAACCAGGGGTCTCAAACTCTGGCCCCCCAGATGTTTATTGCCTACAATTATCAGAATCCTATGAATGCAATAAACAGAATCATGGGAGGTGTAGTTCAGAAACTTCTGGGGGCCGGCGTTTGAGATCCCTGAGTTAACCTGTTGATGGGATGGAAGGTATTGCACGTATGAATACAATGTTTAAAAGTCAATAGTTGTAAGTAGATACATACCGTACATAAAAGTATAACGCAGGCCATTGGTGAACACGAATATGTTGGTCTAAGGGTGCGGGAGGATTCATTTCTGGTGGAATGAATATCGCTACGCTAGTATTTATGCCTTCAACATTTGGAACAAGTATTAGCAATGGCATGGTTCTTGGAATTCTCAGACCTTTAAGATGAAAGTAGGAAACAGAGTTATTGATAATAATATTTGTCAGGTTAGCGTTTATTAATAAAATTCTTTATATTTGATAAAACAGTTGACATGTAAACCGTTTCTATCCCAGTGGTAGCAATGAGCACTATTCTGCTTTTCCTTAACCTGGATAAGGATGAATGGAATTACAGGTGAAGTCCCCCCCAAAGACATACATCTCCTTAGGGTTCTGTAACTCTAAGCCTAGAAGTGTGCACTCAGCAGGACTTTACAGATAAGACATATGTTCGTTTCACAGAATAATGAAGAAATGTTATTACAGTGAACAGCAAACAAGCTATCACATGATCAGAGGTCCAAAACGCAATGTTAACATCAAAGAAAAAATGATGCTAACTCAATTTATTTTCTTTAAAGAACTTTAATTTGTCAACATTATAAATCTCCACACCTTTTTTCAAGCGGTGCAGCCACTTCTTTAAACACACCCGAGAGTCATCTTCTGGCAGCATAATCAACTGCTCTAGTGACAATTGCCTTGAAGTTGACTTCCCGTCTTAGAACGTGGAGTTTTTTTTGGCAAACTCAACTTGAGCAGTTTTTTTGTTCTACGTTCAACAAATGCCCAGTGGCTGCACTTCTTGGTGAAGTCCGACTCCGCATGAAGAATCCTCAACAAGCTTGCTTTTTGAATGTCAACGTCTTCCACAAGCGTTTTGAGAAAGGCTTGAGGATCCTGATATAGAAATTCCTTCACCCTGGCCACCATAGTCTCATCCACATAAGTGGCATCCTGGTCTTAGTACATTACAGATGTCAAAATGTCCAGATTTGAGTCTACTAAACCACTTGTGAACCTTCTGGAGACTTGGGGCTTCATCACCAAGATGTATTATTGTCAAGGGGCACCTGTCGAAGTGGTACCCATATACAGGGTAAAGAGCCCAAAAGGCAGGAGATACCACTGGCTGAATACAGACAATAGACACAGACAAAAGGTGAAAATACCACTAGGCTGTAGAGAGATTCCAACGCAAATAATCAAAGAAAGAGAAAAACCTAGTCTAACAAGCCAGTCTTTGACATGGCCTATTTTTAGGATCTATCCTAAAAAAGAAAAACAAGGTGGTGCAGAGTCTCAGGCAAAAACAGACAAAGCCAGGAACGGTACAGGGTAGTAATCATAACAGCAAGGGTTAAAGCACAATCGTAGTCAAAGAAATAGCCACAGTCGGTACGCAGGGTTAATATAGCACAACAAGGGATAAGACAAAAAGAATAGTCACACTACAAAGCCAGGTCAGTACACTGAGTAGTCAGCACAGAAACACAAAGGGTTAAGAGTCAAACTAGCATCCAAATTCTTTAGCCAGGTCAGTACAAGGATAATCTACATAGAAGCAGCACAAAGGGTTAAGGCACAGAGAATAGTCAGGAGAACTAGCTGAGGTCGGTACACAGAAATCCACAGAGGAGCAAAAGGAAAATAAGGCACGGACAACTGGAGAAATAAAATATAAACCAGACGGCAAGGGAAGGCAAGAACAGCAAGGAAGAAAGAAACAGAACGAATACTCAAGCAAATCAGAGGAGCTTGCTGGCAGCAAGATTAGCAGAGAAACACACAGATAATGACCCAAATGAAAGAGCACTGCCTCTTGGTAGTCACACCCTTAAATAGCTTGCTGAACCGCAAACTTGATGGCTGTATGAGAACCCTGGAGTGGATGCAGGAATGGCAAGGCAAGAACTAAGAGCCGATCTGGAAGGATCAGCTCACATACAGGGATCAGGGCTGGAATTGCGTCACTTATGACGTCTTCAACGAACTGTTTCTCAGAGAAATTACAATGAATTTGGTAGAGCATGATGGTACATTTTTGATTCACCACTTTGAGGCAAGTCATGTCACCATGATCATCTGCGGGGATATCAGTTTTTTTACAAGTATTATAAAGATTAGGCTGTCTTTGGGGAAACATAAAATTCAGTGAGTATCAATATATCATTGATTTTAACCTTTCTTTTGGACCTCCCCTCCTAATATTGCAAATTACATAGGACTTTCTGCTGTATTCAGACAAGCCTAAAATCTTCATAATCTGTGTCCAGTGGCAAAACCAAAATGAGCTCCTGTCATACTGTACATTTTGGAAGTTCAATTTCTCCACCTGTCTCCACTCAGCTGCTGCTCTAAGCTGGAGATACACTGAACACCTAGATGCATTGCACGTCAAGGCGGACTCAGTGTATACAGGCCTATCTTCTCTGCACGCTCAGCCGTCAAGGGGCCACGTGGCTGAGTGACCAGAGTTGAAAATAGCCAGCTTTGGCTGCGATGCCTCTCTTTAACCCCTCAGGTAGCAGTCCAAGATCTGGCACCAATCGGTGCCGGATTGTGGATTTCTCCCGGAGGTGGTTGACATCTTGGATGTCATCCAAACCTCTAGGGCCTCCCCCGCACACTGACATCATCGCGCATGGGCATCAATTAGGGAATTAACTCCTAGCTGCACAGGTATTACCATATGGAAATCCCTATGATGGAGATAGGAGGTCCTTTGGATCCCCATTCAATAAAAAAGTAATTAAAAAGGTAATATATTTTTACATTGAATCCTATGGGATTCGCCTGTTTAAACCTCTCGAACTGAACCATTGAAAATCTTGGCATTTTGCCAGCATTCCAGTGCAGTTCAACATTCTGTGAAGAGCTTAACCATTACTTCTCCATGGGACAATTTCACTGCCGCTGAAGGTCGTCAATTATTTATGTTTTTTGAGAAAGTATTTTACCAGGAAGGATACATTGAGATTTCTCTCGTTTTCAAGTATGTCCTGGGTGGCGAGTATGTATCGTTAGGTGTCTTGCCCAAGACACTTACTGGAGAAGTGTTCTTGCCGGGATCGAACCTGTGTCTCCACAGTCTCTCTCCACAGTTATAGAGCAGTAATGTTACCTCTACTCCACCCAGCCGGCACTTGCAGCGATTTGCACCATATTTCACTGGCAATTCGTCAATATTTGGCAAATTGACATCTTTTTTGAATAGCCAAACTGCTACTGTTAGAAAAATATTATCTTCTGTCAGTTCATCATATTATCTTCTGTCAGTTTGCCTGGAACCAGTAAGGCATCGGATGTAGTTTGCAGCTGTTCACACACAGTATATATGTATATTACTGTGTCACCGAAAATAAGACACATCGGACTTCTTAGTTACAACAAGATATATTTCTTGATACAAAGTAATTTACAAGTATGTACATCTGTTCAGCTTGATAATAATAGTACAAAGAGATGGGAGGGGGGGCTGTGTCCTCTTTGCTCAAAAAATCAAATAGACCTGAAGTCAATTCCGCAAAGCCCCCCCCCCCGCCTATAGATACTATGGAATGCGTGACGAATCAGTATTAATTCAAATCACCCAATTGTATTTGAACACGACTGTTCTATCACATTTTCTTTCCCCCGTCATCACGCACCCAGAGAGAGCTGTTTCTAAATTTGAACCGCATGTTCCTCTATGTATAGCAAGGAACAAAGAATATGAGATATTCTTCAGCAACGAAATTGCACCATATGGTGAAATTCACTGTTCGGTGCAATTTGGGGGCAAGTTTGGCTCTTACTGAATAACCCTTTAAACTAATGTGCGGATATGCTAAAAAAAAACACCAAATAGTATAGCTCTACTGTATGAGGCATGTAAATACACAATATAGCTCTACTGTATGAGCCATGTAAATACACAATATAGCTCTACTGTATGAGCCATGTAAATACACAATATAGCTCTACTGTATGAGCCATGTAAATACACAATATAGCTCTACTGTATGAGCCATGTAAACACACAATATAGCTCTACTGTATGAGGCATGTAAATACACAATATAGCTCTACTGTATGAGCCATGTAAACACACAATATAGCTCTACTGTATGAGCCATGTAAACACACAATATAGCTCTACTGTATGAGCCATGTAAACACACAATATAGCTCTACTGTATGAGCCATGTAAACACACACAATATAGCTCTACTGTATGAGGCATGTAAATACACAATATAGCACTACTGTATGAGCCATGTAAATACACAATATAGCTCTACTGTATGAGGCATGTAAATACACAATATAGCTCTACTGTATGAACCATGTAAATACACAATATAGCTCTACTGTATGAGCCATGTAAATACACAATATAGCTCTACTGTATGAACCATGTAAACACACAATATAGCTCTACTGTATGAGCCATGTAAATACACAATATAGCTCTACTGTATGAGCCATGTAAACACAGTTGTGGTAGTAACAAGATTAACGAGACGCCTGTGAATGTGTATTCAGTAATTTGCTTGAATTTCATTTTTATGCTAATTCAGTAAGGAATGATATCAGATAAATTAACATAACATTCTTAAAGAAACATGTTCGGCGCATTAACCTTCTTTATTTCCTCCTTCAATGTACTGGTTCAAAAGTTTAATATTGGCTGGATGGGAACTTATCCATATTGCTGGCTCATACTTTCGCAGCTCACATCCCTGAAAATATAGAGAAAATGGATTACATATACAAGAGTACAAACAGTAAAATGAAGCTGAAATGAAAACATACATTTGAAAACATACATTACAGCCAGGCAGTAACGTAATACAGATATAAATGCAAACTAACAATCCCAGACAGTAAAATGACCCTGAGTAAATACATATATATATATATACAGTGAGATGAAGCGATAAGGGTGTGGGCGAAAATCATAGTGGACCAGTATGGGGATAGAAAATGTTCATCTGTGATTCTGTGCCACTTAGACAAGTGCGGGTATTTCAAAACTAAAAACTAAACAGCAAGAGGGGGTGCTGTCCTGTGCAGCTTCTCATTTTACTGTTTAGTTTCTTGGCACTGCAATACCGGTTTGGCAACACCGGCAAATACTGGTGCTTAGAGGATGACCAGCTGAGTGTCCAAATTTGTAATACTGTTTTTGTCACCATTGGATACTCATAGAAGCACCAACCTGATGTGATCTGAAGAAGCATTGGTATTCTGTCTCCTGTGGGCTCTGGAGATCTTGGCCCGAAGCTACACAGGACAATGGTGTCATCCTCCAAAAGCCTCTTACCCAGTAATGCTCATAGGGAATTGGTTGATGTAGCACTCCTTATCCCTATCAGGTGAAACTCAGGAGAATTGGCAGGAGAAGAGAACAATCTAGACCAGATAGCTGATTTAGAAAGTGAGATAAATGGGTGAAAATTTTTCTGGTTTGGCTATTTTGACCTAAAATTTTTACTTCTCCAGTCATTCTCCCGGGTTTCACCTTTAGTTAATAGACATGTATGTCTTTAAAAGATAATATGTCAAAGACTCACTTACTTTATATCTCTCCACCAACAAATACTTCGGGCACGGACACTCGCCACAATACGGAGCAGTCCTGTAGGAGTCACCAAAGGAAGCTCCATTGCCATGGAGAACGAATGAACTCAGAAGTATCACAAGTTCTACACACATCATCGCAGCTATGCCCAGAGTGTCCACTGTGCTCTTTTATAATATCTGTGTGATGTAGGGGAGTGTCAGCATTAGTAACTATTACACCGATGGACACAATTCCCCCGGTACACGTAAGCATGAACTAGATAGAGGCTGGTATGTCACATATTGATATCTGTCTCTTAATTAATAATTAAAGAGGATATTTACTAACCTTTGATTTGGCTCTGATTTGCTCCGCATGGTGAATTTCACTATTCGGTGTAATTTCAGGCCAAATCGTCTACTCTTTAAGGTGTTGATCTGCCAAATACTGGTGAATCGACAGCAAAATACGTGCAATTTGCTGTAATTCAGCAGCACCAAAATTGTCCCATAGAAGACTATCGTGTCTTCTATTCACAGAATGCCAAATTGCCCCAAAATTCCACTGAAATGCCCTGACTTTTGGAGTTTCAGTTCAACAGGCTTAAACAGGCGAATGTCATAGGATTCAATGTAAAAACTTAATATCTTATTTTTTAAAGATCGATTATTCTTTTCATTTTCAGCAAAAACCCTTTTTATCTTTTTTAATTTTAGAAGACCTTTTTTTATTTCTTAGATGGCATTTTTTTTTCCTATTTTTTAAAAGACGTTTTTTATATTGTAACAGGCCTTTTAATTATATTTAAAAGGACTTTTTTATTAATTGGATACAATTAATTGCCTGAACATACGGTGCCTGTTCGGTCCCTGTTCGAGGGCAGTGAAATCCCCATGAAAAAGCACTGCTTCGTCTATTCAGAGAACACAAACCAGCAGTGAAAGGTTCCCCTAATGCCCTGCCATTCGGTGGTTTAATTCGGCAAGTTTATTCAGGTGAATCCCATAGGCTTCAATGTTAAAAATATTCCCGTTTTAATTCAATATCTAATAAACCGTTCATTATAAAATTCTGCAGCAAAAAGTCTCTTTATTTATAGATTTTTTAGGATACTTTAAGCATTTTTCTGAATTTTTTAAAAAAAAATTAAAAGTCCGATTTTTTTTTTTTTTTTTCAGTTTGCTTATTTTTTTTGTAACAGCCCTCTTTATTATCATTCCCTGGACCTCCTGTGAAAATTTCAGACATTTTCGCTCAGTAGTTCCTTTGCAAACAGCGTTTCATTTTCCCAGATTCATACAAATGGTTTTGCTAATTTATTCACTGCCTCCTCTACGTCACAGCTGCTTCGGCTCTGTGTGATTCGGCTCCTGTTCGGCTCCTGTTCGGCTCCTGTTCGGCTTTTTCGAAGGTTAATCCAGATGTTTTTGCTTGTTTTCAGCGTGCATTCGGTTAGTTTTCGTCAGGTTTGCGGCAGCTTTTCCCTGCAATTCGGGGACCCTGTGCTGTTTGCTGAATACACCGCAGGGTCACCGAAATGCAATCGGCAAAAGGAACCGAATTGAAGAGAACGAAAAGTCACCGAACGTGCGGTGACTTTTCGAATCTCTTTGGATAACCCTGATAGTGAACGTAAACTTGATTCCTCCAAATCTCTATTCCCATCTCTGTAGATTACTTAAAAAGATGCACAACACATACATATGCTTTCTGTATAACAGAACATAATGAATCCGTAACAATCATATTATTTTTTATTTATTTATAAAGGATTTTACCAGGAAGGATACATTGAGATTTCTCTCGTTTTCAAGTATGTCCTGGGTTCGAGAACATTGAGTGGTTACAGAAATACAAAATAGTAAAATGCAAGATATTAACACAGGACCAAATATACATGATCTCTGTTATCTTTGGGAACAGTAATTCCACACATGCACATAGACATGCTTTGGAGTGATAGATGTATCATATCATTTCCAGACGCCATCAAATCTTCCCCCAGTCTAAAGTCACTTAAGAGGTCTCTATTAATATACCGCAAAATAAACAATGTAGCGTGGCTGCACTTTGGAGAGCAGGGATCCACTCTGTACCATCTGTCGACAAGGGGTCCGCAACCCCAATACAAAAAAGGTGAAGAAAAGACAGGCTGCACTGGCTGCTTCTGTCATCCAGTTTAATTTCAATTAATGGCAAGTCTGGGAGTGATACAACGTTTCGGCTTGGAAGCCTTAATCATGATACATGAATGTATCCTTCCCGGTAAGATACTACATAAATAAATAAATTTCCTCCCTATACAGTTTATTTTTCACACATTTGGGTTTCTCATCTTTATAAACATTGACGTGATGTAAACCTAATTTTTCAGTTAATACATATATTGTTGAGTGCATCAACATTCTTAATGTCGTTTTTATATATATGACTACTTTGATGTGCACCCAGTCATTTGTTTCCATTCCTATAGTCTGCTGAAGGATGAGCAATACAAATATTTAATTTATTGTATATAAATATTCCTATAATATGCGTTTGGTCTTTTTATGCATCTGACAACATATGTCTTTTATATTACTGTGTGTCTTTTAATTGATATAGTAATTGTTCTCTACTGGTATTTGATCTAGATACGCCTCCATAAGGCCAGCCAATAAACCAGGTCCCCACTTCAATAAGATGACCAGGGCAGGGTGCACCCATTAGAAAAACAACTAGTTCAGCCAGAACACTTGGGACTCTATTTATTTATTTATTTATAAAGGATTTTACCAGGAAGGATACATTGAGATTTCTTTCGTTTTCAAGTATGTCTTGGGTTCAAGAACATGGTTACAGAAATACTAAGTAGTAAAATGCAAGACATTAACACAAAACAAATATACAGATTAACAGAAAACAAATATGTAGGAAATATAGTCACTATGTTACATGTTTACAGGTGCATTCCTTATTGAGGTATGTTAATAGGGAGCTCTTAAGGGACTTTAGACTGGGGGAAGATTTGATGGCTTCTGGGAGGTTATTCCATAATTGTGGTGCTCTGTAGGAAAATGAGGATCGAGCCACTTGCTTTTTGTATTGTGGTATTGCAAGTAAGGTGCCGGTTCTGGATCGGAGGTTATAGGATGAGGGAACTACTGAGGGAAGCAGCCTATTCAGGTAGGGTGGTAGCTTCCCAGAAAAGCTCTTAAACACCAGGTTGGAAAGGTGAAGAGTGCGTCTAGAGTCCAGCGACGGCCAGTTTAGTTCTTTTAACATGTCACAATGGTGGGTCATGTAGTTACATTGTAGCACAAAGCGATACCAGCCTTGCTGTAAACTTAACCAGAGCTGTTGTAAATTTAGCAACTCCATAGTCAATAATGACTCTGGGAAGTTTACAGCAAATCTGGTTCAGTTTACACCAGGGTTTGACCCACACCCCATTCAGCCACCACCCATTAGGGATGTGCGTTTCGGGTTTCGGAATTTCGGAATTTTCACGAAATTTCCCGATTCGTGTTTTCGGATGCGGCCGAATTTCCGAAAATTTTTAGATCCGAAAAGGTCAGATCCGAAATGTTTTCCGAGCCGAAACAAAATATTTTCGGATTTTTCGAATGGACTTGAAATGTGTCAAACGAGGAGAACAGATGTTCCGAAAAACGAAAAATTTCCGAAAAACGAAAATTTTACGAAAAACGAAAATTTTCTAAAAACGAAAATTTTCTAAAAACGAAAATTTTCCGAAACAACGAAAAGTCGATACGAAAAACGAGCAAAATGACACGAAAAATACGAAAAATGGTCGATATTCCGAAAAATGTGCAATTCCGAAAAACGAAAATTTTCGAAATTACGAAAGGTCGATACAAAAACCGAGCACAGTGACACGAAAATACGAAAAATGGTCGATATTCCGAAAAAAAAATGTACCCGAAAAACGGGCCGAACCAAATTGAATTGAAACCGAAATCGGTCGAAACGAGCCAAATCGAAAAGTTTAAAAATCCAAAAAATCGAACCGAATCGAACCGAAAAAAAAATCGGTGCACAAGCCTACCACCCATTCCTGTTAGCCAACACCACACACACTTACATGTCTTTTAGCAGTATTCACAAACCCTTTCCATAAAACCAGCCAACACACTTTTTCTACTGTATTGTCACTTGTTGGAGAAATAACAATCCAAACATGAATTAAAACCAATCTCATAAAGGTTGGATCGATACTGAATAGGAGATCCACCCACGGAGCATTTTCATGAATGTGCGTCTTTATGGGTTTGGAGACTGAGAATCCTTTTCATCCTTACCTGACTTATGAAATTTGTTAAGAGAGATTTGAGTTACATGGAGGCAGTGACCTTTAAATACATGGAAAGGTTGTGGAAACATTATTAAAGAAACCAAAAAAGCTTAACTCCTCCATGTATCCCTGTATTAACCTTGTCCGGTTTGATTTACTTTTTCAATTTAGCACATATATAAAAGTATCACGACACTTTCAACTGGGACACATTTGTATGTGCAGTAATTATTTTTGTTTGTTCTCCTGTAATGGACATTAAATGATCCGGGGCAACACAGTAACTGACAGGACAGTACAGGTGCCCAAGTTCAAAGCTTATGTTTGATTTTATTTATTTATAAAGGATTTTACCAGGAAGGATACATTGAGATTTCTCTCGTTTTCAAGTATGTCCTGGGTTCAAGAACATTGACATTTTTACATTTTGTTACAGAAATACAAAGTAATAAAATGCAGGATATTGAAACAAAACACAAATATACAGATTAACACAAAAAATAAATATGTAGGAAATAAAGTCATTATGTACTGTTCGTGGTTTTTAGAAATGGGGCTTTATTACAAAAAGTTGGCACCAAGGAACCACTAAGTTCAAAAACTGGCGCTGCCCTTTGAACCATGGGATCAGAGGCAAGTAAGATATTTTTTATTTTTAATATGTTCAGTGATTTTTTACAAAAGCAAAAGTTTTGATTAGAGAAATAATGTAGAAAAGAATACAGACAAACACATTAGCCTCTGTTCTGTTCTCAAATGTTTTGTACTTTTTACAAATAAATTGCAAATCCATGTTCAGTATTTATACATAATCATTTTAATCATGAAAAATGATGGGGTTTTTCACTATGCACCGCGGTTTGCCTGTGTTGCATAAAATAGCTAAATTAGCCAGTATTGCACTGCCAAGAAATGGTGCTTTTCAAAACTATAGTCCAAATCGCAAAAGGAGAAGCTTAACAGTGTAGCTGTTTTATTTTTTAGATTTGAGAAACACTGGCATTTCTTGGCACAGCAATACTGGCAATTTTATCTGTTTTGAACAACGCCAGCAAACACTGGCACTTAGTGGATAACCCCCAATGTGCCAAAATTCAACCATGGTTGATATTGCATATTTTCATGCGGGAAAAACCCAACAGTAACCTATTTTCCATTACGTTATTATTCTTAATGAATAGTACCTAATATTTCAAGTCTGTATGAAATGATCTTAGTAGTGTAAACTTTGTGTTTCAAATAAAATTCAACTTATGCATATCACAGGGTTCTGTGTTTTATGCAATTGAAGATACACTCTAATTTAATCAATTCAAGTTGTATATATGGAGGTTCCGTGGATGGTGGATCTCCTGAGATGATTCCTGGAGATGGGGATATAAGACACTGAGGCTGGAATGCATATGAGGTCCTTGAGGTGGCCTCCAACCTCCTTTAACCGCATCTCGTCTCCAGGCTCCCGTGGAAATGGTGCAAGGGGAAGCAAAGAAACACCCTGGACCGGACTTTAAAATATCTTAATTTATTTAAAGATAAGCATATAAAAAGCGGTCTAGTTCTATAAAATTAGAAAGGTCCTGAGACGCGTTTCGCCAGTATAGTCTGGCTTCATCAGTCAGTGAGTGTGAATTCTTTTACATTCCCCTTTATACCGTATTCGTTTCCATATTCATTACTTTCAGCTGTTATGAGATCCGAGACGTCTTTCACGTGTTGTAATCTCTGCCGTCGAGGGTTGATGATGACTCGTTGGCTTGCGTTCCACGTGTTGATAGTATTGGCAGTCCTAATCTTATGACGTGTCAGAATTCTCTCATTGAAGAAGTCGCTATTGAAGTGTTTTAGTGATTGGAAGTGTGTTATGCACGTGAAGTTGGTTTTTCTTACTTTTCTATGTAACGTGCAATAAACAATAGCCAACGTGTGGTGCCTTGTGTGATGTTGCATTAATAAATGTGATTAGTGTCAAGGATATTACTGTTGAATTTGATATAGTACGGAGACATTTGTATCAGTGTGTACTTAGAATGTGGTTTATGGAAGAACGTGAATGTGACATGTCGGTGTCTGATACGTGGACCTTAAAGTGTATACTTAATCTACAAGTCATAAGTATTTATATTTATAGATATTGCATTTATGAAGTGGTTTCTTCCAAAGACGGTAGGTATCACAGTGATACAAGAGAACCTATATGCTCTAATGTCTAAGGGCCCTATTACAATGTGAACGCAAACGTTAACGCTCACTTGCGTGAGCATTAACGTTTGCCGCGTTAAGTACATCACATTACAATCCAAACGCAAACGGGTTAAAAAACCCGTTTGCGTTTGTTACCTTGCGCTCCTCTGCGCGAGGTTAGTGCACTTTGCGCTCCCTATACTTAACATGGGGAGCACAAAGTGTTAATCAGTGCTGGATTACAATGTCCCAGCGCTGATTAACGCCTGGCTCTGGTCAAAAAAAAGTTAACCAGAGCCAGAACCTGGTGTTATCGGATTCCGCTTCTGCAGAATCCGTTAATACCAGCTCTAAAAATAATAAAACGAGTCCTATACTTACCCTCTGTCCCGCGGCGAGGACCGCGGCTCCGGTCGCATCCTCCAGCCGGCGGGAGCAGGGAAAGACAGGGGGAAAAAGTCCCCCTGTCTTTCCCTACGTATCAATACGCAGTCTGGCCGGATCTCGCGATGCGAGAACTGGCCGGTCACGTGACCAACAGAGAGGACCTCAATGGAGTCCTATGGACTCACCGCTGCCGCGAGCATCCTGATTTTTAACGCTCGATAACAAGGCAGGCAGCATTGTTTGTGCCTGCATTGTAATCTGGCATTAAAACGCGGGCACAAGGGGGGAAACTGCGGGTGCAGTTTTTCCTCCCCTGCGCCCGTATTTTAACGCTAAGAGCATAATAGGGGCCTAAGTGTATTACGCATTAGTCGCTAATAGACAACAATCAGACATGGAGGATGTCAATCCTAACGTGTTCAGAATTACGTAAGGAGAAATAAAAATATATATATATATATAAGGTGTCATCATAAATACGAGGGTTTGGGAGAGCCATTAATATCACTAGTGTAATGTATCAAATGTTACTAAAAGAGGGGGACAAGTTGTTGTATGATGAAGATATATAGATAGGGGTGTGGTACAAACTAGGGATGAGCTGTTAGGTTCGATCAGTTCGGAGTTCGATTCGAACTTTGGCCGTTCGCAAGTTCGCGAACTTCAAACTTTTTGGCGTGTTCGGTTCGAGTTCGAAAATTTTATTTTTTGAAAAAAGTATAAAAAATACTAAAAAATCTAGAAATAAAGAGACTCTTTACTGCAGAATATTATAAGCAACGGTTTATTAGATATTGAATTAACAAATAACGTCTGCGTGCAAAGATTCTCACCTCTAAATGACCTGTGTTCTCAAACAGCGTAAACAACAGGTGTTAATTAGTGTTTGGAAATAACATGTGCTTTTAATTAGCTTGGTCTGATGAATTTGATACATTGTCTGTAGACTGAGGGACTGAGGGTGTGGCGTCTCCTGATCTGAACATGTATCAAACAACACCTGTGCTTCTGAGAAGTGTTCATTTCTCTACTAAATCTTCCTCTGATATGCTGTTTATCCCCTTAACCCTGCATTTCACTGCTGTGTGCTCAGCTCATTTGTACCGCTTTCGCTCATCATGTTTAAACGCGATTTGAAGCCACATTTTATTAAATGACCCAGACATATTAGATATCATTCTTTCCGTCAGACTCCGCAGATTCATAATATATCATTTTTATATGTATAAGTCATGTCCTAGCTGTATAATATGACAAAAAATGCAATACAAATTGAATTTTTAATCATCTGCAGTGTGTAAAGTGTTTTTTTTCCACATTTTAGCACATGAGCGTTTGCGGTTATGTTTTCTATGGGGTGCGCTTGTACAAAAATTAGAAATGGGGACTTGTTACAGTTTGTGGTGGGAATTACGTGATTTATAGCAAACGCACCCCATAGAAAAAATCATTAGTGCAGCATCATTGTTCACATTATAATTGAAATGTGAACAATATTGCTCCATTAATAAAAACAACACACGAAAAAAAAAACATTTTTTTTACTTTATACCTGGTCATGTTGGGTATCATGCTCAGGCCTTTGACACCCTCCATGACCCCCTAGCTGCCACAGTTCTGGAGATATCAGGGTTCAAATGAATCCCATATCTCCACCAGGGGATTCCGGGCAGCTAGGGGTTCCCCGGCTATCTGACATCATCACGCTATGCGTGAGGACGTCAGGCAGTGAGGGGGACCTGGGGGTGGAGCCGCCATCCAAGATGGCGGCCCCCACCGGAGCTAGGCCGCACTTCGGCGCCGCAAGGCATTTCTATACACAGCCCCATCAGCATCTCTATACACAGCCTCACAGCATCTCTATACACAACCTCACAGCATCTCTATACACAACCTCACAGCATCTCTATACACAGCCCCATCAGCATCTCTATACACAGCATCTCTATACACAACCCCATCAGCATCTCTAAACACAGCCTCACAGCATCTCTATACACAGCATCTCTATACACAACCTCACAGCATCTCTATACACAGCATCTCTATACACACTCTCACAGCATCTCTATACACAACCCCATCAGCATCTCTATACACAAACAGCATCTCTATACACAACCCCATCAGCATCACTATACACGGCCTCACAGCATCTCTATATACAGCCTCACAGCATCTCTATACACAGCCCCATCAGCATCTCTATACACAGCCTCATGGCATCTCTATACACAACCTCACAGCATCTCTATACACAACCTCACAGCATCTCTGTGAACCCTCAAATGAACCCCCTATCTCCACCAGGGGATTCTGGGTAGCTAGGAGTTCCCCGGCTATCTGACGTCATCACGCTATGCGTGAGGACATCAGGCAGTGAGGGGGGACCCGGGGTGGAGCCGCCATCCAAGATGGCGGCCCCCACCAGAGTTAGGCCGCACTTCGGCGCCGCAAGGCGCCGAAGTGCGACCCGGTGCCTAAGGGGTTAAAACCAGGCACCACTTAAAAGGGGAGACTCTCTCCTTTTAAGCGGTGCCTGGCTTTTTTTTGGGAGACCTCCCGATCGGGAGGGAGAGGGATCTGAACGGATCCCCCCACTTCCAGGCGATCTCCCGGCATTCCCGAGGGGTCGCCTGGAAATGACCCCGGGGGTCCCGCAAAGCTGATGACGTGACACATCCTCCTCAGCATACAGCGGGAGTAACTGAGGATGTGTCCCACACGTCGTCAGCAGTGAAGGGGTTAAAAACGTCTTTTTTTTTAAACTTTTTGTCCTTGTTTCCTGTCCCCCAGGGCACTACCTGGACCCCCGTACCCCTTTTATGGCAAATATCTAGCATATATGCCCTCTTGGAGGGCACTCTAAAAATCGAATTTTGAGTCCCATTGACTTGTATTGAGTTCGAGTTCGAATTTGAACTTTTGAAAAGTTCGAGTTCCAATGCGAACCGAACTCGGGAGTGTTCGGCTCATCCCTAGTAGAAACCAGTACCCTCTGATAATACACAAGAAGGAAGGGAGGAAAGGGCCAGGAGTAGTGAGGTTAACTAGTTATTCTTTAAGAAAATGGACTAACTCAAAATCCTGGTTGAGACCGTGGGGTGCAATGGTATTGAATAAGTATATCATCTTCATTTCTTCTTTACCTATTTTTTATCATAGTCTCCACCCCGCCAGCCTTTATGAACTATTTTAATATCCATATATAGGAGACCTTCTGGGTTCTGATTGTGAAATTTTTTAAAATGTAAAGAGACACTGTGGTTTTCTATTCCGTTCCTGATGTTTCTTACATGCTCTTGTATCCTTTTGCAATGGACAAAAGAGTCCGTCCTCGGATGCCAGATACTGTTCTAATTCGGTGGAGAAATCAGATAGCTTTGCGCATAAAGAAATCACACAGACAATGAATACGTCTATATAGCTTCCAAGCCAATGACTTCTCTGAGTCCTTTATTGATTTACAAGGCTTTTTATACTACCTCGCATGTAACGAAAACAGGCTGTTGCCCAACATTCTATTCGTCATTATATTGTGAAATTACAGACTTTGTTTAATAACAGATAAGAAAATAAAACAATAGTGTCTCCGGATGTCCCTTTAGCCGTCAGGGACATTGGTTACAGGACGTTCCGAGATGTTCCAAAACATTCTCCAAGATGACCTCCAAGATGTTCTCTTCTTGAGACACAGGACAAGAAACTTCATGTGCGTACAAAAACAATCAGCTAAGATAGCGTTTAAAGAATAATATGCATTTGATTCATAAATGTTGATTAACCATTTAAACTACTCGAATGAGCATTTTTCTAGGCCTCCTTCTAAGCCTTTGAATATTATAAAAGTGAATATATACATTTCTGTCCACAACAGTCCCCCCTAAGGCTAGGGTCAAACGAAAGCATTTTTACACGCGAACGTAAAAAAGTGCGTCCGAACGCATTGACGTACCTGTAATCTGGGATTATCTAATTCGCAAATCTTGCCTAACATCTTTAGGGTTGTCACATTACTTTTGCCTGTCCTTTCCTCAACTAACTTGCATGGTGACAACCAACCAGTATGGCTACTCTGTTCATTTCCCATTCTCGATTGTTAGCTTTGTTTCCTGGTCACTTCTTCAATTCACTTAGTTTATCAACAGTCAGAAATGAGGATAGACCTATATCTATCGTGTCCTATGTTACCACGACAATAAAGCGCCTTGTCCTCCCCTATATTCCAAATATAGGACCCTGCTAGAAAGGTGTAGCTAGTACCTCTCCGTCGCGCAGCATATATATCCTACAGTGTTACCTGCTCCTACTAGATATATATATTCTTGTGAGTTCCTAACAGATACGCCTAATGCATCATCTATCTCAGTACCCACAAAAACTCCTCTGACTGTCAATCAAACTATACTTCAATCAGAGATATATCGCGTCCTACTACCAAGCTTGTGATCGCCTGTCGACTGTTAGGAAAGTCCTAGTACCAGGTATGCGCCTATTTCATCATATCACCTGTTACCGCGCTGGAGATAGCTAACCAGGTACACGCCACTTGTTATCACAGGTTCACGATAATCTCTCTGATTAACAACCAACCAAAATACAATTTCTATCAGGAAATATGCCGTCAATACAAAGAATCGTGAACAGACACGTACAAACAAGCAGAAAACTGGCATGCGGTCGTGGGTCAGTATAACGGGCACCCGGGCAAAGTTAAATAAAACCCCACTTTTGATGCTTTTCCCAAGCGTCACACTGGGGTTTCCCGGGGCAGGAACACAGACCAGAACACGTCACCGATAAGATATCAAAAGGTATCTTACCTGTGAGGTTACGAAGTTGATCAGGCTCCGGTTCTGGTGTGGTCCTGCCAGGAAATCCTCATCGGTGACACACTGGAGAAAGCGTAACCCAGGGCTCCACGGTGGGCGTCAAATTGCAATGGACAAAAGAGTCCGTCCTCGGATGCCAGATTCTGTTCTAATTCGGTGGAGAAATCAGATAGCTTTGCGCATAAAGAAATCACACAGACAATGAATACGTCTATATAGCTTCCAAGCCAATGACTTCTCTGAGTCCTTTATTGATTTACAAGGCTTTTTATGCTACCTCGCATGTAACGAAAACAGTCTGTTGCCAACATTCTATTCGTCATTATATTGTGAAATTACAGACTTTATTTAATAACAGATAAGAAAATAAAACAATAGTGTCTCCGGATGTCCCTTTAGCCGTCAGGGACATTGGTTACAGGACGTTCCGAGATGTTCCAAAACATTCTCCAAGATGACCTCCAAGATGTTCTCTTCTTGAGACACAGGACAAGAAACTTCATGTGCGTACAAAAACAATCAGCTAAGATAGCGTTTAAAGAATAATATGCATTTGATTCATAAATGTTGATTAACCCTTTAAACTACTCGAATGAGCATTTTTCTAGGCCGCCTTCTAAGCCTTTGAATATTATAAAAGTGAATATATACATTTCTGTCCACAACAGTCCCCCCTAAGGCTAGGGTCAAACAAAAGCATTTTTACATGCGAACGTAAAAAAAAGTGCGTCCGAACGCATTGACGTATTTTTTCACAGAATACGCGACAACGGTCATACGATGCGCAGTTTCGTGCGTGATTTTTTACGTATCCAAACCAGGAAACTTTGGCTGTCTGGACGTTATGTTGGCCGGACACGAGCAGGGTCTGACGTCTCCAAATCACACACACACACCGCTAGCGGGCGCAGCGCACTCCACTCTGTACTAGAGGTTCTGCGTTCTCGAAAAAATGCATTCATTTTCCACTTGCGTTGCGCGGCCGGACTTTCGTGCGACCGTACTTCGTATATTGGCCGTCATTGCCCATCATTTGCTGCTAGTGCGGCCGTAATTAAGTGCGCTAGAACGCACGTTAAAAGTGCGCTGGTCTGACCCCAGCCTAAAAATGCACATTTCCCAAGTGTACCCCTGGAGACGAGCCGTGCCTTCATCCGTTCCCCTAATAGTCTCGCCAGCCATTCCAAATCTTCGCCGGAGGTTGAGACGAGAAATTCCTATTGAATAAAACCCCTGTGTAGTCCGGGCTTCCGTGCATGGTCGAGACTGGTGGGTCAAGAGTCAGGCTTCAACTCGTCTTGCAACGGGTCACTAACCTTGGCTTAGAGCAAAATCATAGGCGTGTTCTCGAGATAGGGGATGCATGGACTCATAATTCTGTGGATGACTTGTTACAGGTGGGCGGAGTTCGTCATACCTCTTATTCACAGGAACCCCCAGAAATTCTAGACTAGTATAGGAAGTGCCAATATTCTCCCCAGTGTCCCTACACACCTGATTAAGCAGTAAAGGTGTAGTGGATTCCACAGTTCTTTCGATAACCTTTTTAATGCAGAGTAAAACACAACATCCAATCACCGTCAACAGAACCATCATTACCAGGATAACTATCCCTATTTGTGTGAGGATCTTCTGCCAGGCACTCATCCAACTAAAATATTGATCCCATGGATCAGTAATGCCAGAGTTTTTCTTCAGTTCTTCAGACAGGTCTTCCAATCGTTTAATGGCTTTAGTGACTTTGCCAGTGGGGCCTGTGTTATCCGGGATAAAGGTGCAACAGGAGCCACCAGTACCTTTCAGCATCGTACAGACCCCACCCCTCTCTGCCAGTAGCATATCGAGGGCCATTCGGTTCTGGAAGGTCATTGCAGAGGTCGGGCCTAGCTGGTTGGCCAAACCCTGGAGGGCATCTCGGGTATAGTTAACAAACCTCTGTTGGTTGTAATAGATGTAGTTAATCCAATCAACATTCTTGTTGATGGTTACCATGGGGATTAAAGATTCAAATCCCGCCTTTACGTGGTCTCTAGCTTTGAACTCATTAGGCACCCCCCTTGGGACTCCTATGACATCAAGGTAGACGTGGGGATCGAAACTGCCAGTTACAGAATTTGCCTCTCTCCTTTGTCTAGTGAGTCCGGGGGTGTGGGCATTAGGCAGATCATCATCAAAGGGCAGGATGTGGAGGGGCATGATGGCTTTAGCCAGAGCACACACACCGTCCCACGCACCTACCAAGCGGGAGCGGACTCGCATGTCACCGCAGATCCAATAGACATCTCCAAGGGAGATCACCTGGTTTTGCACCCTCTCCTTCTCCACAGCGCTGTACTGCGCACAATAGCCTTCTGTGAAGTTTCCAACTACCCGGCCACCGGTTCCCCAAGAGGAGTGACAGGTATAGTTCCCGGGGTAGATGGTGATACTCTCTGAGAGTCTGGGGTTTCGTTTCTGGAGGGGGTATTTGGACTTCCATTCTTTGCAAGCATCGTGACTTAGAGTGGTGTTGGTAAACAAGCTGAGAAAGCATTCCTTGACATCCTCGGGGATATTGAGAGGTACCGTACCTAGATGAGGCCTAGCAGTACCACACACATAGCAATTGGTTCTGTTGTGGGACTGAGCGGTATATTTCCTCCATTCTAACCAAACATTCATATCTGAGTATCCTGTTTCAATGGCCATAGTATCCTCGAACGTGGGATCAGCGATGGCCACTATACCATTGGGAGAGATCATCATGTGGTGATTAAGGGGTTTGGACTGTTGGTGCGGAGGGACCCAGTCAGGGGCAAGGTACATGTCTCGTAGGCGGAATTTTCCCAGGGTCTGCGAATTCTCTGAACCCCCCTTTACCCACAAACCCAGAACATAGATACCTGAATCCCCGGGTCCTGGATTTTCTAGGGTTAGAATTAGTTTCAGTGCTGTTGCCCCTGTTCTAAACCGCACCTCCCCATCATCATCCGACTCCTGTAATTCATACTTGGGCAGGTGTTTGGGGCCATTGTCAGTGTCATACGAGCGAGAAGTGATTTACTATTGTTATCTTTCTCGTCTAGGGCGCTTTGTGGTTTGTGTCTCCAGGAACTCCCGTATTCCATCCCACGATGGCCAAATACCGCACTCCTGTCCCCAATAGTAATTGGTAACGCACATATATATGTCATAATCATGTGGAATCCCATTTCTCCAGATACATTGCAAGCGGGGGCCTGGGCATGGGTGTATATCACAATAGTTAAAGGTGTATGTAACCACGCGAGTGTTAGATGAATTATACCAGAAAGTGGTTAGTTTGTGTTTGGCGGCAGTAGTATCCATTGCGTGGCCCATGACATGGGCATTGTCCGTCAGTTGTCCCAGGGCAGCTTCCACCTGGGCTCTCATAACTGCTTGTACCATATCATCAGCTGCCTGTCCCAGTAAAACAGCTACATTGTGCCCCTGGATTCCCACCCCCCAAATGAGAAAGATATACACAATCATGTTTGTTTTGTTGTCTGGTCCGCTTTTGGTGTACAGGTCTTTTTACAGTGGGAGGCGTGGATCCAGGTGGCTTTTCCTTCCAATTTTACTGAAGTTGCAGTTGTGAGGAGGACCTGGAAGGGACCGTCGTATCTGGGCTCAAGTGGATTCTTTCGAAGAAACTTCTTCACTAGTACCCAGTCTCCCGGGACCAGTTGATGAGTGTCGTGGATACTTTCAGGGTCTGGAATGCAAGAGAACACTTGACCATAGATATCAGTTAATATTGTTGAAACACTTGTGACATAATTTATTAGACAGTCGGACTGTAATTGCAACTGTTGAGGGAAACAGTATTCTGAAAGGTGACCGATTGTGTAGACCGATGATAGCATTCATCATTGTATTTGAGAGGTGTGAGGGCCCATGTGCCTATAAGCCAGTTAGTCTTACGTCAGTAGTGGGGAAATTAATGGAAACCATGTTAAAGGAAAGGATTGTTGACCATCTAAAAACACATAGATTACAGGATCAGAAACAACATGGGTTTACCTCAGGGAGATCATGCCAAACTAATCTTATTGATTTTTTTGATTGGGTAACAAAAATAATAGACACAGGTGGTGCAGTAGACATTGCTTATTTAGATTTCAGTAAGGCTTTTGATACTGTTCCGCATAAAAGGCTTATCAATAAATTGCAATCTTTGAACTTGGATTCCAATATTGTTGAATGGATTAGGCAGTGGCTGAGTGACAGGCAACAGAGGGTTGTGGTAAATGGAGTTTATTCGGCGCAAGGTCTTGTTACCAGTGGGGTACCTCAGGGGTCAGTACTTGGACCCATTCTATTTAATATTTTTATTAGTGATATTGCAGAAAGTATTAATGGAAAAGTATGTCTTTTTGCTGATGATAAAAAGATTTGCAACAGGGTTGATGTTCCTGGAGGGATCAGCCAAATGACAAATGATTTAGGTAAACTAAAAAAATGGTCGGAGCTGTGGCAATTGAGTTTTAACGTGGATAAGTGCAAGATAATGCACCTGGGACGTAAAAACCCAAGGGCTGAATATAGAATATTTGATACAGTCCTAACCTCAACATCTGAGGAAAGGGATTTAGGGGTTATTATTGCAGAGGATCTAAAGGTAAGTAGTCAATGTAATAGAGCAGCAGGAAATGCTAGCAGAATGCTTGGTTGTGTAGGGAGAGGTATTAGCAGTAGGAAAAGGGAAGTGCTCATGCCACTGTACAGAGCACTGGTGAGACCTCACTTGGAGTACTGTGTGCAGTACTGGAGACCGTATCTCCAGAAGGATATAGACATCTTAGAGAGAGTTCAGAGAAGGGCTACTAAAATGGTGTATGGCTTGAAGGAGAAAAGTTACCAGGAAAGGCTTAATGATCTTAACATGTACAGCTTGGAAAAAAGACGAGACAGAGGAGATATGATAGAAACATTTAAATACGTAAAAGGGAATCCACAAGGTAGAGGAAGGGAGTATATTTAAAAGGAAACAAAGTAGCAAAACAAGAGGACATAGTCTTAGATTAGAGGGGCAAAGGTTTAAAAATAACATCAGAAAGCATTATTTTACTGAGAGGGTGGTGGATACATGGAACAGTCTTCCAGTTGAAGTGGTAGAGGCCAAAACAGTAATTGAATTTAAGCAGGCATGGGATAGGCATACGGCTATCCTAAACAAAAGATAAATCCAGGTAAAGTATCCATGTAATTGGGCAGACTAGATGGGCCGAAAGGTTCTTATCTGCCGACATTTTTCTATGTTTCTATGTTTTTATGTTTCTATTGTACTACAGCCGGATAGAGTGCCTTAGGTAAGCACACTCTATTTCTTAGTTCTGGGTTACTAGTAGTGTGACTAGCTGCTCGAGTTCCTTTTCCTGTGTCTGCTAAATGATTTAATATCAGCTTCTGGTGTACTAAACTTTCCATGTGCATTTACTTTCATCGCTGCAACCTGTGTGAGTGCGTGTAGCTGCGTTTGTTTTGTTTCTTTTCCTTCTTATGGCAGAAAGGGTGGGGCCGAGGGGGGAAGTTGAACAGAATTGATTAAAAATCCCTCATAGTTAACAGCATACCAGAATTAGAATCACAATAGAATCACAATCGGAACCACCCCCACCCCCCTCAGGAAAAGGAAAGAGAGTAGCGGGGTTAAGACACAGAGAGCAGTGGAGAGTGACATTATCAGGGCGCAGGAGGGAATATCGCCGGCGCAGTAGGCTCGCAGAAACGTCATATCGCGGCAACACCCAGGGCTGCTGACCCCCACCCGTGGTGTGCAAATTAATAATTAATCAGCAGGCATCATTAGACTGTTGTAACTAATATTCTGTGTCATTAGAGAATCGGAGGTTAAAACTTTCCTGGCATTAGTAGCTTTATCTCGTACTTAGCAAGGTCACACTCCGTCCGTGTGGTCGTCAGCAACTAGAAAATCCTCTAAATTAACTAGGAAATAAAAACCTGCAATCTTCCGATACGGACAGTACACCTTATCTACTTGAAACCAAAATAAGCTAATGCAGCAGGGAAAAACCCGCTCCACGTTTAAACTGCATAGAGTTGAACATTCCCCTGTTCTCCTTTTTTTTATTTTTTTCTCTTAGCAGGGTTAAAATATCTGGTCTTCACGGTCATAGGAAAAAAGAGGAACCAATTTAATCTTTCTAGTTTCACTTTTTCGTCTGCGTCCTGCTTTTTTTTTTGTATCCTTTTTCCACATAAAAAACATTACACGAAATATTTGAAAGCCCAGTTTGTGTTCTTAACACTTAACACTTAACTCTACCCGGCTCCGTAGCACTCTGTCCTGCAGAGCAATACTGATAGAATACAGAGCCTCTCTCTCCCGAGAATATTTCGTATAAAAATAGCAATCTGCAATCATAGATACCGTGTGCATACTATGCATCACAAACCAAATTAAACGGCATCTAAAGTACTATCGCAGGAGGTAAACAAACCTGCTCTATCTAAAATTGCATAGAGTTATACATTTGTTAACTTGCAGTTGCACCCCCCTTACTGGAGCTTCTGCACCCGCTGCCCCTCCTTCTCCCCCCGGCAGTAATCTCCATGGCTAGAACTCCAAGGCTAACAAACCATCCCCTGTTTTTTTTTTTTTTGTTTTTTTCCCTGGGCAAAATCCTGTTTACCCTCAACCAAATAAAAACATAACGCAATAGAATACAGGATATTTTTAGTGTAACTTGTATTCCATATTAAGGGGCATTAGCAAATCTATCATGAGATTCAAACCTGGTGCAAAATTAGGTGGGTCTGGAAGATCACTCTACAATTATGCAGCAAAAATACACTTTAATTAATATATATATATATATATATATATATGTACCGTAAGGAAAATTAGTAACCATCAGAAAACAATTTTCTTTGCATCTACAAAGCGCCAACGAGCGCCGTGGTGCTGCACAAAACCTTAAATATTTAAAACCGTGATCTTTTTGCAGAAAAAACCTCTTAATCCTGTCCTGTAATGCAAAGCTGATATAAACGCTATAGACATACATCAGTAATTCAAGAATAACAATTTTGCATACAGATGTCTATACTTCACATATACACTATAACAGTAAACAAAGTAGATCCTCCTGGCAAACACCCAGCAATGGAATCATATCTCAAACAAAGCAGTTGTTATGTCTCTCCTGTCTACTTTGCTTGTTGTCTTCGCTTACCGTGATTTACATCTCTGACATACATACATACATACAAACATACATGTCCTTCTTATTGCTCCTTACTGGCAAGCAACCTATAGTTGCCATATCTAGGATAGGCTTTCCTAACCTGTTCTCACATTGACTCATAAACTATCATCCGCATCTTATAGATTATCAGATTCTGCTTTAAAATAACTTTCATCCCACTCATAAAAATTCATCATTTTGTTTGCATCCATATACACGAGTCGGAACAGGCGTCCCTGTCCAACCGCCGATTAAATCTATACCTTTTTATTGACTCATACTCTATACACAAATACATATATATCCATTTAAACAAATACACACACTATATACACAAATATATATATATCCATTTAAACAAATACACACACTATATACACAAATACATATATATATTGATTGTTTGGTCAGACATCATCTTGGGGGAAAGGCCTAAGCCAGGGATAGTGGGTCGTGGGAAATTATCAGATACAATTGCAGTATCCTGCTAAAGGCCATTGGCGGCATCTGGGCTTTGGGTGGGGACCGTTGCCTGCGGGGTGTTTTATAATCCCGTTTGAAATGGCTGGATTCTCCACAAGTAAAACAGGTTCTTGGTGGACGACCCCCCTCCCCACCAGGCTCCCCTTCCACGGTGCCTGCTGTCATACTGAGAGTGGGCTGCTGTGTCCAGGTGACATTATTCTTGCGAGTCGGGGGTATGTCTTGGGTGTTTTGGTAGAGAGGACATCTGGTGTCAGTTTGCTGGGGTGGAAAGGTGATGAGGTCTTGGTGCTGGGGTGGAAAAGTCATGGGCTGGCTACGGGTGACCTGGGGTGTGGTTGTAGGTAACCCTATGTGGGACATTAGGGAATCATCAGTACGATTTACTGAGTCATAAGAATGACTGGAAAAAGGTGGGTGACCCGGGTCCCCGGTCCGGTCTATCGTGTGGAGAGTGGTATCTAAATTGGACAAATGAATCATTATAGGGTATATTGTCGGTACCTGGCTTGTGGCTGTTAATGAGGACGTTACAGGACGAGTGGTGTAGTACGACCCATCGATACATAAAACAGGGTAGAGACCTGTTGGCTGTTTTTGGGCATATGTCGTTTGGGTTGGGCTTATTATTTTCTTTTTGGATACCTTACTATAGGAAGGAGGCTCAGAACTTGGAGTGAGATAATAGTAATTCGTTTTTCCTTTCTTCTTATCTATTGTTTCTATCCACCCTTCGTTCTCAATTTCTTTTGCAACCCTATACCAATCCTGTGCTACATTCCATAAACCATTATCAATCAACATTCCTTTCTTTTTTCTCAACACATGTTTCCATTCTTCTAATCCTGTGCTACATTCCATAAACCATTATCAATCAATATTCCTTTTTTATTCTTCAACACATGTTTCCATTCTTCTACCTGTAATCTGGGATTATCTAATTCGCAAATCTTGCCTAACATCTTTAGGGTTGTCACATTACTTTTGCCTGTCCTTTCCTCAACTAACTTGCATGGTGACAACCAACCAGTATGGCTACTCTGTTCATTTCCCATTCTCGATTGTTAGCTTTGTTTCCTGGTCACTTCTTCAATTCACTTAGTTTATCAACAGTCAGAAATGAGGATAGACCTATATCTATCGTGTCCTATGTTACCACGACAATAAAGCGTCTTGTCCTCCCCTATATTCCAAATATAGGACCCTGCTAGAAAGGTGTAGCTGAATATAGAATATTTGATACAGTCCTAACCTCAACATCTGAGGAAAGGGATTTAGGGGTTATTATTTCAGAGGATCTAAGGGTAAGTAGTCAATGTAATAGAGCAGCAGGAAATGCTAGCAGAATGCTTGGTTGTGTAGGGAGAGGTATTAGCAGTAGGAAAAGGGAAGTGCTCATGCCACTGTACAGAGCACTGGTGAGACCTCACTTGGAGTACTGTGTGCAGTACTGGAGACCGTATCTCCAGAAGGATATAGACATCTTGGAGAGAGTTCAGAGAAGGGCTACTAAAATGGTGTACGGCTTGAAGGAGAAAAGTTACCAAGAAAGGCTTAATGATCTTAAGATGTACAGCTTGGAAAAAAGACGAGACAGAGGAGATATGATAGAAACATTAAATACGTAAAGGGAATCCACAAGGTAGAGGAAGAGAGTATATTTAAAAGGAAACAAAATATCAAAACAAGAGGACATAGTCTTAGATTAGAGGGGCAAAGGTTAAAAGTAACATCAGGAAGCATTATTTTACTGAGCGGGTGGTGGATACATGGAACAGTCTTCCAGTAGAAGTGGTAGAGGCCAAAACAGTAATTGAATTTAAGCAAGCATGGGATAGGCATAAGGCTATCCTAAAGAAAAGATAAATCCAGGTAAAGTATCCATGTAATTGGGCAGACTAGATGGGCCGAAAGGTTCTTATCTGCCGACATTTTTCTATGTTTCTATGTTTCTATGTTTCTAGTACCTCTCCGTCGCGCAGCATATATATCCTACAGTGTTACCTGCTCCTACTAGATATATATATTCTTGTGAGTTCCTAATAGATACGCCTAATGCATCATCTATCCCAGTACCCACAAAAACTCCTGACTGTCAATCAAACTATACTTCAATCAGAGATATATTGCGTCCTACTACCAAGCTTGTGATCGCCTGTTGACTGTTAGGGAAGTCCTAGTACCAGGTATGCGCCTATTTCATCACATCACCTGTTACCGCGCTGGAGATAGCTAACCAGGTACACGCCACTTGTTATCACAGGTTCACGATAATCTCTTTGATTAACAACCAACCAAAATACAATTTCTATCAGGAAATATGCCGTCAATACAAAGAATCGTGAACAGACACGTACAAACAAGCAGAAAACTGGCATGCGGTCGTGGATCAGTATAACGGGCACCTGGGCAAAGTTAAATAAAACCCCACTTTTGATGCTTTTCCCAAGCATCACACTGGGGTTTCCCGGGGCAGGATCATAGACCAGAACACGTCACCGATAAGATATCAAAAGGTATCTTACCTGTGAGGTTACGAAGTTGATCAGGCTCCGGTTCTGGTGTGGTCCTGCCAGGAAATCCTCATCGGTGACACACTGGAGAAAGCGTAACCCAGGGCTCCACGGTGGGCATCAAATTGCAATGGACAAAAGAGTCCGTCCTCGGATGCCAGATTCTGTTCTAATTCGGTGGAGAAATCAGATAGCTTTGCGCATAAAGAAATCACACAGACAATGAATACGTCTATATAGCTTCCAAGCCAATGACTTCTCTGAGTCCTTTATTGATTTACAAGGCTTTTTATGCTACCTCGCATGTAACGAAAACAGGCTGTTGCCCAACATTCTATTCGTCATTATATTGTGAAATTACAGACTTTGTTTAATAACAGATAAAGAAAAT
Organism: Leptobrachium leishanense; assembly: GCA_009667805.1. Lineage (NCBI taxonomy): Eukaryota > Metazoa > Chordata > Amphibia > Anura > Megophryidae > Leptobrachium > Leptobrachium leishanense. Next base: position 61,741 of record RXON01003223.1, read on the forward strand.
AAAACAATAGTGTCTCCGGATGTCCCTTTAGCCGTCAGGGACATTGGTTACAGGACGTTCCGAGATGTTCCAAAACATTCTCCAAGATGACCTCCAAGATGTTCTCTTCTTGAGACACAGGACAAGAAACTTCATGTGCGTACAAAAACAATCAGCTAAGATAGCGTTTAAAGAATAATATGCATTTGATTCATAAATGTTGATTAACCATTTAAACTACTCGAATGAGCATTTTTCTAGGCCTCCTTCTAAGCCTTTGAATATTATAAAAGTGAATATATACATTTCTGTCCACAACACTTTATTCATGGGTCGCGTGGTTTGTCCAACGTATTTAAGACCACAAGGGCAAATGAAGAGATAGATGATATTCCTAGTAAAGCAGATGATTACACCCTCGATTCTCAATGTCCCGTTGCGAGTTGGAACCTTTGTAATTTTTAGATAGATTTTTAGATGTAGCATATGTAGCTAGTCTTTCACTAGTGCCCCCCCATTACAAAGGCCTCTGACACCTAGATACTTACCTGAATTAATTTCCTTTTCACACAGAAACACACAGCAAAAGTTTCATTCCAACACTGATCAGCTCCACCCCCCAACCAGGACTAGCCTCTAATTTCAGGCATCCTTTCCAGCTGTCTCCACTTCTCTCTAATTACTCTTACTAATATCAGGCTTCTGGTCTCTCCCATGCAAGCTCTGCAGTGGTTTTCTGGCCACCAGCTCCCCCTCCCCCTGCTGGAATTGGAACTGCAAGGTCCACATACTGCTGCACAATGGACTCCCTGTCTCTTCTACTCTTTTACTCTGCATTGATCCTAAAATGGAACTCCTGTCTCTGTACCACCAACCCCTCCACTATTTTCATCTCTCCCTCTCGTATAAGACATTCCTATACCGGGAAGTCTGCCACCGAACTCACTAATACACATCACTGCCCCAACCAGTCCATCACTCTCACATTGCAGTCCTCTCCTCTTGTTTCCACCCCAACCCTTCTAGATTGTGAGTTCCCATGGGAATAGGGCCCTCGTTTCCTCATGTATCAGTTTATCAAATGTTGTTCAATGTATTGTAACCCTGTCTGTATCATACCCATTGTTCAGTGCTGTGGAATATGATGGCGCTTTATAAATAAAGTATAATAATAATAATAATATGTTTTTTATTTTTAGTATTTTGACAATTAAGGCAATTGCCGCAACAGTGGAATCATTCACTGACGCCAAAATATGTCTTCTTTTTGAACCTCTCTGGCTCTGTTCACTAAATGGGATCTTAGATTATTGGCTCCCCAGCAGATGAATTTGGGTTTCTCGGGTAGGATTTCTCTTAGAGTTGGATCTTCTCTAAGTACGGGCCAGAATTTTCCTAATGATTCCTCGCAATTTAGTATTTTGTGTGTTGTAGTTAAAAATTAAGGGTACCCCTTGTGTAAATTCTTTCCTGGTTTTATTTTTATATTGTAGAAGTTCCTTACATTCTATTCCGGCTACTTTTTGTTTTGCTTTGTCAAATCTTTCTTCCTCATAGCCCTTTTTTTGGAAGTCTTCCGTAAGACTTATCATCTGTTGTTCGTATTGTGAATTTTCAGTGCAATTTCTTTTGAGTCTAATATATTGGCCCTTAGGTATACCTCCCAACCATTGGGGTAAGTGACAACTGTCTTTTCCGATGTTACTGTTAACATCCACCTTCTTAAAGAAGGTTCTAGTTTTTAGTGAGTTAATTTCTATATAAATGATGAGGTCCAAAAAAGTGAACTCATTTTTACTGTAGGTGGTCTCCAATTCTATATTACGATTGTCATTGTTTAAGGCAGGGCTCAAAATTTCAAGTCCCAATCTACTAGCCAGGCCTTAAGAGTTACTCGCCACCAGTTGCCCCACCTAACCCCTACCCTGCCATTAACTCAACCCCTAAATACACAATTTTATATTATCAGATACATGTATACCCAGACATCAGACCCTAGTGTGAGCAGAGCGAGGAGGCAGCAAAACTCCTCTACACCCCCTGCCAGTGACAGAATTGCTGGGTCATGGAAGGCAGCTGCTCCCTGCCACTGTGCAGACTGGGGGAAGATGTAAACTCATTGCAGGAGGCACAAGGGTCTTTGGACTGCTGTATCTCCGCCCCTCTTCACCCCCTGCCAGTGACAGAGATGCTGGGAGTAGGTGCCTTCCCTGACCCAGCGCGTCTCTGTGCTGCCTGGATCCAAGTAAGAAATTCTGCCTCCCAAAACTGCGCCAACCAAACCAGTCAGGGTGTGTTTGAGGTTCCGCCATACAGTTGTGTTCAAAATTATTCAACCCCCACTGAAATTGAGTGTTTTGGCCAGTTTGACATTGATTTTGATCATTCAGTCATCTTGCTTACAATTAAATCAAAGAGGCACGTGTAGGTCAGACAAATATAACATAACATTTATAATGAAATAACCACAAATGTCTTTTCTGTGCTCACATCATTATCAGTTTTATTCAACCCCCAAGTGACATTCAATCTTAGTACTTAGTACAACATCCTTTTACAGTTATAACAGCTTTTAAACGTGAAGCATAGCTTGACACAAGTGTCTTGCAGCGATCTACGGGTATCTTCGCCCATTCGTCATGGGCAAAAGCCTCCAGTTCAGTCACATTCTTAGGCTTGCGCACTGCAACTGCTTTCTTTAAGTCCCACCAGAGGTTCTCAATCGGATTTAAGTCAGGTGACTGCGATGGCCACTCCAAAATGTTCCAGCCTTTAATCTGCAACCATGCTCTAGTGGACTTGGAGGTATGCTTGGGATCATTGTCCTGTTGAAAGGTCCAACATCTCCCAAGCCTCAGGTTTGTGACGGACTGCATCACATTGTCATCCAATATCTCCTGGTACTGAAGAGAATTCAAGGTACCTTGCACATGCTGAAGCTTCCCTGTACCTGCAGAAGCAAAACAGCCCCAAAGCATGATTGACCCCCCGCCATGCTTCACAGTAGGCAAGGTGTTCTTTTCTTCATAGGCCTTGTTCTTCCTCCTCCAAACATAGCGTTGATCCATGGGCCCAAACAGTTCTAATTTTGTTTCATCAGTCCACAGAACACTATCCCAAAACTTCTGTGGTTTGTCCACATGACTTTTGGCATACTGCAGTCGACTCTTCTTATTCTTTGGAGACAGCAAGGGGGTGCGCCTGGGAGTTCTGGCATGGAGGCCTTCATTACGCAGTGTGCGCTGTATTGTCTGAGCTGAAACTTCAGTACCCACATCTGACAAATCTTTTCTCAGTTCCTCAGCAGTCACACGGGGACTTTTCTCCACTCTACACTTCAGGTAGCGCACAGCAGTCGAAGTCAGCATCTTCATCTGCCACGAGCAGGTAGCGTTTCAACAGTGCCCTTTGCCTTGAATTTGCGAATGATGCTTCCTATGGTCTCTCTTGGTATGTTTAACATCTTTGCAATCTTCTTATAGCCATTGCCCTTCCTGTGAAGAGTAATCACCTCTTCTCTTGTCTTCCTGGACCATTCTCTTGACTTCACCATGTTTGTAACCACACCAGTAAATGTCTAGAAGGAGCTGAGTATCACAGTCATTTTAAAGCTGCCTAATTGGTGCTTATTATGCTTTATTGCTGCTCCGTGACATCCACAGGTGTTTTCAATACCTGAATGAAAACACTTGAATGAACCTCTGTTCTTCAGAGTGGTAGTCTTTAAGGGGTTGAATAATTGTGTCAATGAAGAATTCACAAAAGAAACATTTACTACTGTATTACAAAACCAATTGAAGTCATTTTAGTTGCATATGGTTCTTTAAAAAGTCCTTGTAGGATTTCATTCTGAATACAATTACAAATGTCACTAAATTCCCTAAAACCCTTTACAGCATTGGGGGTTGAATAATTTTGAACACAACTGTATATTCAGGGTGTGCGGGTTTCAGGGCTATATATACACCCCTGTACTTTACAGACTCGTTAGTGTGGAGGTTATTTAGAAAGCTGTAGTTGCATCATCAGCGAATTTCATCGTTTTAACAAAAGGGAAGTTCACGGTGGCAGGAGAAGCTTCATTGATGAAACTTCTACCATTGTTTGGCTTTTCACCATTACAAAAGTGAATTCAAAATCTGTTGCTGTTGCAACTGCACAGTGTTACAGTTACAAGTCTTTATAAAGCGCTAACAAGTTCTGTAGCACTGTACAATGGGAGAGACAGAATAACAAATATACATACACACAGAACAGTAGGAGAGGGGACCCTGCCCCAGAGCTTACAATCTAAGAGGAGAGGGGACCCTGCTCCAGAGCTTACAATCTAAGAGGAGAGGGGACCCTGCTCCAGAGTTTACAATCTAAGAGGGGAGGGGACCCTGCCCCAGAGCTTACAATCTAAGAGGAGAGGGGACCCTGCCGCAGAGCTTACAATCTAAGAGGAAAGGGGACCCTGCTCCAGAGCTTACAATCTAAGAGGTGAGGGGACCCTGCCCCAGAGCTTACAATCTAAGAGGAGAGGGGACCCTGCTCCAGAGTTTACAATCTAAGAGGAGAGGGGACCCTGCCACAGAGCTTACAATCTAAGAGGAGAGGGGACCCTGCCCCAGAGCTTACAATCTAAGAGGAGAGGGGACCCTGCTCCAGGGTTTACAATCTAAGAGGAGAGGGGACCCTGCCCCAGAGCTTACAATCTACTCTGGCACTTCCTGAGTAACTCTGACTTAATTACTTTCAGATGATTTATAGATCCACAAACAAATATTTTGGGAAATTATAAAAAAATAAAACCAGTCCTTACTGAATAGGAACACATGGAAGCTGAATAAAAGGAGCAGATGAGAGTGATATGAGTTGTGGGAAAGCCCACTTTAAACAAAGGGGGATATTGGTTTTATTTAATGAATGTGACATTTGTTAGCATGGTAATATGGGTTTCTCTTACTTTTTTGCAATTAAACCATCACCATCTGCTGCTCGTCTACCCCCCTCTTCCCCATCAGTGCGTGTGCAGGGACTCTGGGCCGTCTTCCCCCCTCCCCTTCCTCATGAGTGCAGAGGCTTCCAGACAATGGCTCCGGCCATTCAGTGACCCGCAGCAGACAGAGATAACCCTGCTGTTGCTGAATGAACTAGAGCTCAGCTGCCTGTTATTATCCCTGTTGTCTTTCACACTTGGAGACAGAGCCCGGTGCCTGGGTGCTGTGCTTTGCCTTCCTGCTCTGAAAGTCTGTTCACTGGCAGTGGACTGTGCAGGCATGGGAGGCAGATCTTTGGCACGCCCTCTCTGATGTCATCAGAGGGGCGTGCCAGGGAAATAAAAAACGGCCGCGGCTGGAATAGGCAGCACAACATTGATTTATGCTGCCTGTGTCTGCATTCCAACTTGCACTTATGTAATTGCCACTCGCAAAATGCGAGCTGGCGAGTGGAAATTTTGAGGTCTGGTTTAAGGTCTCTATGAATGTTTGGAGTTTTTCTTCCTCCCCTTCCCAAATGAAGAATATCAGGTGTTCTTTCCATTCCTCTTGCCAAGATCTTTCCCAGTCTTCCATAAAAAGATTGGCATAGCTCGGGGCAAATTTGGTGCCCATTATTGTTCCCGCTACTTGTAATATAGAAAGTATCCTTAGACCGGAAGAAATTATTTTCTAGAATCAGTTGAATTCTGGTGGTAATAAATTCGATCTGTTCTGGTAGAAAGAGGTTGGATTTCTCAAGAAAAAACTTAGTCACCTTTATCCCTAGTTGGTGCGGGATAATACTGTAGAGGGACCTGACATCACGTGTGACCAGATAGTAGTTGTCTTTCCATTGTATCTCGGCTAATATTTGAAGTATATTGATGGTGTCCTTTTAGTAGGACAGAGTTTGAGACACTAAGGGTGGCAGCTGATGGTCAATGTATTCTGATATATGACTCGATATTGAGTTAATTCCTGAAATAATCGGTCGTCCAGGAGGTGTTTGATTTTTTAAAAATTTTGGGTAAAAAGTAAAAAATTGGTAATTTTGGATGTAACATTTTGACATAGTTGTATTCTTTCAGGTCCAGAGTTCCCAGTTCCTTCCCTGAATCCAGAAAGTCATGACATTTTTGATTGATCTTGGTTCTTTCATCATTCAGAATTCTATCTGTCTCCTGTTTGTAATATTTTTTACTCATGATGACAATTCCTCCTCCTTTGTCAGCAGGTTTGATTATCCTTTCAGGGTCGCTCTTAAGATCTGCCACTGCTTCTCTCTCTTGTTTCGTCATGTTTCCACCTCTTCTAGGGATTTTCAACTTATTCATTTCGTTAAGTACAATTTTCTCAAAACAGTTGATTTCCTTTGAGACCATCGATTTAGGGAAAAACGTGGATTTTTCTTTAAGCTGTGTATGTCTATATACTCAGAAGGTTTCTTCTCTTTCAGACGGATTTTTAAAAATATATTTTTTCATACATATATTTGTTTTAAATTTTTGAAGATCAATATATGTTCTGAAATGGTCGATGTTTCTTGTTGGAGTAAATTTCAAACCCTTCTGTAGTACTGATACTTCATCATCAGTTAATGGTTTATTAGTGAGGTTGAAGATTCCCTCCTCATTACGTATTTTCCTCTTTTTTGCTCTCTTCTTTGTCTGTAAACCAGCTCTACGTCCTCTTCTTCTGTATACATTCTCTTACTTGGAGTTTTCCATCCTTCTGTCCAATTTTCTTTTAATCTGTTTTCCAGGTCCTTCTGGTTCTCTTGAAAAACCTCTCCTTCTTGGGTATCAAATGTGTTGAAACGTTCTTTCAAGGTGACCCTCGGTGTTCTTCTTAAGTTCTGAAAATGAAAAATAAGGTAGTGCGCTTACAAATGGGGAAGGTAGGAGGTCGGAGATCGCTTTATTTGCCAAACCGAAGATAACTTCCCAATATATAAAAGAACAACAAAAGGTGAGCATGTAAGGCAGCGCTTCTCCACGCTCCTTCTGGGTAAGGTAAAAATAGGTGGGGGAGGAAATGGAGATGGTGTACATCAAAAAGTGTGAGAAACTAATGACTTTGTTTGTACACTTGCAATGACCAGAACCTTGACAGAGCAGTGGTTTTATACATACATTCAGCAGCGATGGATACTTTAGAGGGTGTTCAAATTTGAAAAGATAACCCTCTATATGGAGATATTTGCAATGTACCAATGTACCAAGCTCATATCTTGAATACCTCAAAAATAAAAAACATAAAACATGGTGCAATATTGCAAAAACATGGGTAATATGTAGATTCGAGATAATGGAATGGTAACTCACACTTTGTGAGAGCATTCAGCCCTCATGTGGTGGCCTCTCTCTATTAAAAAAATGAAGCATGGGATAGGCATAAGGCTATCCTAAACAAAAGATAAATCCAGGTAAAGTATCCATGTAATTGGGCAGACTAGATGGGCCGAAAGGTTCTTATCTGCCGACATTTTTCTATGTTTCTATGTTCTATGTTTCTATGAATCAGGAAGAGATGAAATTTATCTTCCAGTTTAATACTCTTATCCCCAATGGACTAAACACTGATTTTGAATTATGTCATTTTCTCTAGAATTCTATTCCATAGATGGTTTCTGATTACTACATCTTTACCCCTATTTTTAACCCAGTCTTCATTTTTAACCATTCAGTCTGTAAGGAATCAGACTCAATCCCATAAAGTCCCCAAAAAAGGGGTTTATATATATTGTTTTGTGTATCATGACTTTTATCTTTGTTTTTATTTTTTATTGTCTTGTATTTTAATTGCTTTTTTCTTCTCTGATGGATTTTTCATATGATCCATACTGGACTAATAAAGTTCCCCTCCGTGCGGTTCTGATGCCAGTGCCGTCAGAGATTATGGAGGAAAGCACGCGACGCTTGATATGCACGTCCCACTGCAGAGAAGAGGAAAGCTCTCATTGTAAGAGCACAATCGCGATATGAGCCTTCCATATGTTTCAGCGCGGACTTCCGGTTCACATCGAGAAGCTGCGACGTCTGTATTCGAGTGATGTCATCGACGAGTGCCGGAACAGCCGATACACGGAACAGGAGCCAGGTGGTTTCATTTTCAATTCCCCAATCCACAATATTTAAAGACAGACTTAGAAAAGGACGGTAATTCCTTACTTTCTGCAACTGAGGAAGCGCCCGGAGAGGCACGAAACGCGTTTGGCCCTGTTTTTTTTCTTATTTCTGTTGTTTTTATTCTTTTACCCTTTTGGGGAAATAAATTTATATTTCCATTTTTTATCCTTCTCAATTGCTTTGTGCTTCAAACATTGCCTCTGAAGGAGCAGGGGCATGCCATACTACCTACAGATATTTCAACGACTGGGAGAGTAGAGGCAAGCAGGTTGGCCCATAACAACCTGAGAGGCCACCACATGAGGGCTGGAAGCTCTCACAAAGTGTGAGTTACCATTCCGCTGTCTCAAATGTACATATTACCCATGTTTTTGCAATATTGCAAAATGTTTTATGTTTTTATTTTTGAGGTATTCAAGATATGAGGTTGATTAGACCCTTTGGTACATTGTGAATATCTCCATATAGAGGGTTATCTTTTCAAATTTGAACACCCTCTAAAGTATCCATCGCTGCTGAATATATGTATAAAACCACTGCTCTGTCAAGGTTCTGGTCATTGCAAGTGTACAAACACAGTCATTAGTTTCTCACACTTTTTGATGTACACCATCTCCATTTCCTCCCCTCTATTTTTTCCTTACCCAGAAGGAGAGTGGAGAAGCGCTGCCTTACTTGTTCACCTTTTGTTCTTCTTAAGTTCTGATGGAGGGGAAGGTGCCGAGGTGTTCTGTATCTCGGTGGAGATCTCCTTGAGTTTCTCCTATTGTTTTTTCGGTCTACAACATGCCACTGTTCCTGATGTGTGTATTGATCATTTCTTTTCCTCATCCTGAAGGTGGATTCTTGTTGGGGATGTTGAAAGTTCTCTCTTTGATGTGGATGGTAGGGTGATGGTCTCCTTCTATACATCCTATTTTGGTGAGGTCTGAAGTTGTGTTGTTCTCTTTCCTCATAGTAGTGTTCTGTTCTGGTGTGGGGCCTTCTTCGGTTCCTCCCATTCTCTCTTCTTCTATGGGGTAGGTTATAGTCTCCAAAATCTTCTCTTTGGGAATGCTGAACTTCGATAAAATTCCCTCCGGCTTGTGTGGTCCATTGGTTTTCTCTCCTGGATGTAGAAGGATTTCTTCTTTGCGTGGTCCTTTTTGGTCCATTTTCATAGTCAATCTCATCTCTAGATTCTTGGTCCCATATCCAAATTCTTCCTGATTCGTAGTCTTTTCTATCTCTCTCATATTTTTTATTTTTATTTTTCATCACCTCTAGTTCTAATTTTTCTAAATCTTCTTCTCCGGTCTTCATGTTTGTACTGTTTCTGATCATTTCGAGTTCTTATTACATACATGAACATCCTTTTGCGCCAAAGGGATTCTATCTACATTGTATCCATTTTCATGTCTGTTGGTTGTCAGACATATCCCTAGGGGCTCGCAATCGACATATGCTGTTATTACAAACACCATCCTCTCTCAAACTCATTGCATCTTGCATATCCTCCAGCGCCTGCTGTATTATCACTAGGACCTAATATTTAGCCACAAATGTTTGGATGATAAAATGTAGAATTTATATATGCATGCTGGAAGGCTAATGTCAGACTAACGCAGTCTGAGCACACTCTGCGTGCGTAACGGATGGACATACTGACGGAAGATACTGTAGACACCACACGGTCCGTTTTTTTTGACGGATGTAGTAAAAAAAAAGGGAAATATGGGAAATAAAATTAATTAAAATTAAAAGACAGGTACAGTCAGCTAGACCAAAAAAAACTTCTGAGTGTCAACGTGATAGACGTAGCAAATGCGCTGCATCTGACGTCACGTCATCACGCACACAGGCCACTACCCAGACGCGGCGCACTCTGGGCGTCCGTCATAGCGCTTTTACGTCAAGGACTACATAGCGTCCGCTGCCACCTGCGTGATTAGAATTGTGCCAAGCACTGCATATTATTGGTCTGAATGATGGATGCACACTTACGCAGGTTTATTCCTCGTGCTGCAAGCGGCTGGTCTGTGAAACCACTCTTCTTTTGGTGCTTACTCCTCTGTTCCTGTGGTGATCGGTCCCAGGGCCCAGCAGATCCAGGACTTCCCTTCTGGGGGTGCTAGGATTCTTTGTATGGTGCCTTGGTTGAAAGCAATACCGGAAGCAGGGATGGCCAATAAAGAAGTGGATTTTATTCACATAAGTATAAAAAAACAATAAAATGGGCTTGGTGGAGATATAAAACAAATTAAAATAAATGGTGGCCTTTAAAACGCGTTTCACCGCTCAGGTGGCGGCTTCATCAGTCATGGATCACACTCTCCTGTTCTCTCGGAGGTACAAGAGAGACAGGGAAGTGCTGCAGATCAGAAAGAACTTTTATTTATTATGCATTTCTTCAATTGAAAAACTTTTTGAAATACGGACACTAGGTGGCGATATACCACCAATACTGCATTACAAAGGATCTTTTATATCAATCAGACCATATATGCATTGCTGTTTTTATATTTTATATGATATATGTATGCTTACATCTTTGCTTATGCAATTTTGTGTGAATGTATCCAATTTTGTGTGAATATATGTACACATAGACTCAACCTTTGAGCATTACGCCACCTAGAGAGAAAAGACCTCTCCTCCCACTCGTTCATTAGGTACAGGTTTGTGCTCTGGAGTGTGTCTCTCTCTTCTAAAAATTGTTTATTACAGACAGAGTGTTTGGGGTTTTGACTCTGGCAACCCACTCATCACAGAGTACCCTTACCACCTCACCCAGCGCTCCATATATAGGTATTGTGAAACCTTTTCTCGCTGCCAATCATAGGCCTGTGGTTCCCTTCATAAGGGTGGAGCACCCATGATCCAGCGCTGCATCATCTGACTAACCTGGTAGCCTTCACCTGAGACCTGCTCCCATCCTCTGCTGATATTGATTCCCCATGTACCGACTTCTTGCTTATGGACATTAACTACATTTGCCAGCTGCCTGCCACGACCTATTGTATGTGCTTTATCACGTATATTGCCTGCTGCTTCCAAGCCTCCAGTACCCGCTGCTTCCAGGCATCCAGTGCCCGCTACTTCCAGGCATCCAGTGCCCGCTGCTTCCAGGCACCCAATGCCCACTGCTTCCAAACCTCCAGTGCCCTCTGTTTCCACTCTCGTGTTGTATGTAAGTCTCCTGCTGTGTTTTCCCTCAGTGGCTCACTGTGTATGGTTCCTCCCTGCATTGCCTCCTCAGTCATCTCCATTCCTGCCCTGTCCATATTGCTGTTGTGTATAATAAACCCCCATTATACTTTACTTACGTGGCTCAGCTTGTTTTATCACCGCACATTGGGCTCATACCCTATCCCCCTCTATCAGGATTGTGACAGTCACTAACAAGGGGCGATCTCCACCGCTTGGTGGCTGTGCTGTGGAGGGCCCCTGGTAACACTCTGTGGGACCTTGGTGTTGCGGTTGCGACAGAGTCGGGGGTGCAGTGCCCTGTGGCAGCCGTGGATGGGAGGCTGGAGCCTCAGGCTGCATGTGGTGATGAGGAGCTCCTGGAGGGGGATACACATGTGGGGGACATGCTGCCCCAGGATTTCTTCCTTGCGGCCCCGGAGGAAGTGGTTGGAGTGCAGCTTATCGACTGCTGTGGCCTGACAGGGCTTCCTGATGATCTACCCTCTCTGGTGGCTGCCATGATAGTCCCTGCTCCTCCGGATTGGGAACAAAAGGTGATCTTGGATTTCCCTGTGATGCCTGAGAATAAGACCCGGTCTGGACTGGAAGCAGAGACTGCTGATCTGGAGAGAGGACGGAGGTCAGTCTTGGGTGCTGATCGTATTCCATGGGGCCTGTGGGGCCCTCATTCCTGCTGCCTGGCGGGGGGCACTGCGCCCCCTTAAGGGACACGGGCTGAGGAGGCAACCCTTTGTATTTCTCCCCATTTTTTTTGTGTTTCATTTTACTGGCTTCTAGTGGACTCTGCTCTTATTTTATATTCTATGACGTTAAAGCTGACCACTTCCTGCGGTTTTTGCTAACCGGATAATACTTTTGGACACTTCTAATTTTTTGTACTTTGCCCCCCCCCTTTTTTGTTTCCTTTGGGTCTCTATGTTATTCTGGGACTCCTGCCTCCAGGCCTGACAACTCCTTATGCGCTGACCCAGGTTGAGAAGTCCCCTCTCCTTTCCCCCTCCCCTTTCTTTTTGTTTTTGTTCTTTATCATATACACCAGACTTTGTTTTAGCCTTAATTTTGTGTGATTATTGAGGCATCAGGATTTTCCTATCCCCCCCCCCCCCTGTGTGTGTGCGGGACACTAGATTGCCCTGGCGAGTCACCTGAATGGCAACAATGGCTCTGGCCGGTTCTCTTGGCCCCAGGTCTCCCAGTCTTGTGGGCTCCTCCATGGCCCCGGCCGGCCTTTGGGTTGCCAGAGCGGGCCGGGAATGTCACGATTATTGGGCAGTCTCCCACCCTTTCCACCCCCTCTCCCTGGTTTTCCTGATGTCCCCTTGCACTTTACTGACTCCCTTGTTCGGACCGCCCGTTTTTGTTTTTTTTTAAAGTTTTTTATTGTGAAAGATAGACAGCTGGACAATCGCATACAAAATGGCCTCGCAGGACCAAAACATGTCATCGTAAAAGAAGCATAGAAGTAACTTATCATCAGTAATTACCGTACATACAAAGTAAGAAAAATACAGAGGTCAGCTAAGTGAGCTTAGGAAAAAGGGAAAGGGGGGGGGACGGCAAAAGGCCAAAAACATGCCAGCCCTGGAAGATTCCCAGAGGGCCTAAGACTACAGGAGAAGGCCATGGGGGGAAATGGCACTAGGCCCGGGCACCTAGCGGGGCAAGCCAGGCACCAGGCTTTGCTTTCGCCCCTCAAGGTATCCCGAAATAGCCAAAGTATACAAAAATGGGGGGCGGTCAGAAAAAAAATAAAATAAAATAAAAAGGTAATAAAAGTCTGCAATAAGTCATTGGCAAAAATAAAAAAAAAAGTCCTCAGAACAGGGGAGGAGGAAGCAATTATCATCCAAAAAACATGACGGCATCAAAAGAAAAAGCAAAAAGACATCTGCGGACCGAAAAGCGCAAGGGGGGAGCACATCAAAAAGATCTATCAGGGGGTGCCTAGCATACCAAAGATGGAGGAAAGTCCCACTGAGAAATATGGGGCAAGTCACTTCAGCCCGTGTCCAGTAATGGTATTGGGGCCACAGCAGGCAGCTCCCCGCAGAGCGATCCGGTTCTTCTGGGCACAGTAGGCATAGTAGCGTCGGTGGGTGCAATCGTACCATCCCGAACTCCAGTTGAAGGGGACTGTCCATCCCAGGTCTGCAAGATGACACCGCTGGCACTGGGCTCGCCAATACACCCGCCTCCCAGGACACGGAGATCGCGACCACACCTCCAGAACTTGCAGGTGAAAACAGCTCAGGGGTAAGGGGGCCCGGGCTGGATTCTCAGCCAGGTCATCGTCTGTAACGCCTTTCACCACGGCAGCAGCATCTGAGGGGTCGGTCATGCAAGGTGCTGGGTCGTGTCAGCATCAGCTTCAGCCATCTTCGGGGTCTCTGCCTCCTGCAGCGCCGCAGCATGGCCATTACCTCGCGCCAGAGCCCCTTAGTAAGCGGGCTGGCATCATCATACCCCGCCAGCAGCATCAAGCAGGCATCCAGGCTGGAAACAATATCTCCCCCACCTCTAGCGTGGGAAGGGGGTGTATCGCAAGTGTAGCGCTGTGGTAAAAATCGTCTTGCTGTGCAGTACCTATTTTTGGCCACAAGATGGAGACTATCGCGATCAGATACTGGACATTGGGACTACAATAACAGACATGCTTTGCAAGAAGCCAGGAAGTGGGTGGGGACTGGATACTTACATCCTCTGCCTCGTGGAGAAAGTTCCAGAGCACGCCAGGGGATGAGAAAGAGCAGACGCACTGAGGAGACTGCTGGAGGAGCTAGGCCAAAGCCCGAGGGAGACCTGTAATTCCTATTTGGGTCACTCAGCCTGAGGAGAAGGAGACTTGCCAGTACCCAGACAACAGCTGCAGACCGGCGGAATCGGACGGAGAGCAGGCGGGGAGCTGGACAAGCTGCATCAAGGTAGACAACGGATCCGGCTGCTAGTATCCCCAGTCAAAATCGGGTGGAGAGACGTCCTGGGTCAGCGGAGCCTAAAACAGTCATCGGATGGGTGAGAGGCCTCCAAGGCTGTTTGTATGGTTAAAGGACGCTCTGCTGTTTTCTCTTTAAAGTTTACAGGGCCCCAACTGACTAGTCGAAGACCTTCCTTTAATAAATTCACTGGCCAGTTGAACAGTACCCGGGTACCGCACACACACAGATACGCTTCTTACATTCTGGAACTTAACTTGTACAGGACTCATTTCCTTTTACGAATCGGAACGGGGGTTAAAGACAAGATACGTTCCGAATACATTTTTCTCTTTTTCCGCTGCGCGTTCGCCGTAATACGAAGGAATTGTATGTTTGGGGTTTCGCTACCTGTCCCTTTTTCTGAACTATCGGGAAATTGCATTCTTTTATGTTCGGTCGCGAATATTTTATTTTCCGAAATACGAAGCCTCGTGTTTCGTTTCTTTTCCGCTGCGCGTTTTACCGTAATACGAAAATATTGTAATAATATTTGTGAATACCGTGTTTCAACATCTGCTCAAGATTTTAGTAAACTATATAAATGATAAAAACTCACAACGGTGTTGGAGTATATTTATTCCCTAGTGCGGGGAGACTGACCCGTGGTTCATTTTCAGCGGCTCCTCCGGGAGTGAGCGCTACACATCTTTGAACCGCGGGTCCATCCGCTGTCCCCACGGAACTGTCATCCAGGTCAGCCGGGAGATGAGGGCCCTCGATCTCCCCAGTACGCAGCTCGGGTCGATCCGGGATAAAGCGTGCAGCCAGGGCCGGCCCAAGACATTGTACTGCCTGTAGCGAAGGATGAAATGCTGCCCCCCCCAAAAAAACACGCAGCTTGTATGAGCTTATCACAGTGCACCACAGCAATAAAATTCAAACACTCATACACACCGTACATTAGAATTTTCTTGCTGTGGAGCTCTGTGATACAGTAATGTGAGGTGTATATAACTGAGCCCAGCGTCACATACCCAGCAGTGCCCAGTGTCACATACCCAGCAGTGCCCAGCATCACATACCCAGCAGTGCCCACACCTGGGTATATTGCCCCAGCTCACATATGGATATATTTGCCCTCATGGATATATTTGCCCCAGGCTCACAAATGGATATATTTGCCCCAGGCTCAATCATGTATATATTGCCCCAGGCTCACTCATGGATATATTTGCCCCAGGCTCACTCATGGATATATTGCCCCAGGCTCACTCATGTATATATTGCCCCAGGCTCGTCATGAATATATTTGTCCCCAGGCTCACTCGTGTATATATTGCCCCAGGCTCATTCATGGATATATTTGCCCCCAGGCTCACTTGTGTATATATTGCCCCAGGCTCCATCATGGATATATTTGCCCTCAGGCTCACTCGTGTATATATTGCCCCAGGCTCAGTCATGGATATATTTGGCCCAGGTTCACTCATGTATATATTGCCCCAGGCTCAGTCATGGATATATTTGCCCCCAGGTTCACTCGTGGATATATTGCCCCGGGCTCAGTTATGGATATATTTGCCCCCAGGCTCACTTGTGTATATATTGCCCCAGGCTCCGTCATGGATATATTTGCTCCCAGGTTCACTCGTGTATATATTGCCCCAGGCTCAGTCATGGATATATTTGGACCAGGCTCACTCGTGGTGTATATTGCATCAGGCTCAGTCATGGATATATTTGCCCCCAGGTTCACTCGTGTATATATTGCCCCAAACTCAGTCATGCATATATTTGCCCCCAGGCTCACCTCTGCCAGGCCCAGGCTCCGAGCAGCGCATCGTGTGGACACCGCGTTCCTTCCTTCAAGGAGCGGCAGCCTGCATGAGTATCTGCCGCTTGCCTGGGATCCACACTCCAGCCTGCCGCGATCTCGTGAGATCACGTGATCGCGGCAGGCTGGAGGATGGATCTCAGGCGAGCGGCAGATACTCAAGCAGGCTGCCTGCCG
The DNA here is from genome assembly GCA_009667805.1 of Leptobrachium leishanense. Taxonomy (NCBI): domain Eukaryota; kingdom Metazoa; phylum Chordata; class Amphibia; order Anura; family Megophryidae; genus Leptobrachium; species Leptobrachium leishanense. The sequence goes on from RXON01003223.1 coordinate 77,927, forward strand.
CTCGTTGAAGGAACGAACGTGGCGGCCGCACGATCTGCCGTCGCCGCCGATAAAAAAAAATAGTGTAGAGTGCATCAGCGGCGCCGGTGGCTGAAATTTGCCACCCCGAATTTCTGCCGCCGCTGCTCCACTCTGCACCATTGTCGGGCCGGCCCTGCGTACAGCCCAACAAGTTCCTAAATCGCTCGGGGTCAGATAGTAGGCCTCAAAATGGCCACCGGCTCTTCATATCCGCCACCTAGCAACAGCAGTCAGGGTCGTCTCTCGTCCGGAGGGGGCAGGGCTCGAGTCGAGCGGGAACGCGCGGGAACGGCGTTCCCGCACTTCTCCGACAGCGGAACGCTGCGGGAACGCAGCGTTCCCGCTGTGGCCCGAGCCCGAACGCTTAACAGGCGGCCGCCGCACATTGGCGGCGGCCGCGTGCTTCCTATTCTAGCGCCGGTGACCGGAAGTGGAGCCGCTCGCCTGGCTGTTTCCTAGATCCCAGGCGAGCGGCTGCACTTCCTGTCAGCGGCCGCTGAGCAGGAAACACGTGGCCGCCGGCAGTGTGCGGCGGCGGCAGCAGCAGCAGCAGCAGCGGTAAGTTGGGTTGGGGGCATATCCATGAGACCAGGGGGCATATCCATGAGACCAGGGGCATATCCATGAGACCAGGGGGCATATCCATGAGACCAGGGGGCATATCCATGAGACCTGGGGGCATATCCATGAGACCAGGGGGCATATCCATGAGACCAGGGGGCATATCCATGAGACCAGGGGCACTATCCATGAGACCAGGGGCACTATCCATGAGACCAGGGGCATATCCATGAGACCAGGGGCATATCCATGAGACCAGGGGCATTATCCATGAGACCTGGGGGCATATCCATGAGACCAGGGGCAGTATCCATGAGACCAGGGGCATATCCATGAGACCAGGGGCATATCCATGAGACCAGGGGCATATCCATGAGACCAGGGGCATATCCATGAGACCAGGGGCATATCCATGAGACCAGGGGGCATTATCCATGAGAGTTGGGGCATTATCCATGAGAGTTGGGGCATTATCCATGAGACCAGGGGGCAGTATCCATGAGAGTTGGGGCATTATCCATGAGACCAGGGGCAGTATCCATGAGACCAGGGGCATTATCCATGAGACCTGGGGGCATTATCCATGAGACCAGGGGCAGTATCCATGAGACCAGGGGCATATCCATGAGACCAGGGGCATATCCATGAGACCAGGGGGCATTATCCATGAGACCAGGGGGCATTATCCATGAGACCAGGGGGCATTATCCATGAGACCAGGGGCATATCCATGAGACCAGGGGGCAGTATCCATGAGACCAGGGGGCATTATCCATGACAGTTGGGGGCATTATCCATGAGACCTGGGGCATTTATATCCATGAGAGCTGGGGGGCAATTATATCCATGTGAACTGGGGAAAATATATCCATATAACCAGTGCTGTGCATATTATTCTTGGGGTTCAGTGCTGTGCATATTATTCTTGGGGTTCAGTGCTGTGCATATTATTCTTGGGGTTCAGTGCTGTGTATATTATTATGGGGGCTCTGTGCTGTGCATGTTATTATGTTATTGTTGGGGCTCAGTGCTGTGTATATTATACTGGAGGCTCAGTGCTGTGTATATTATTTGGGGGCTCAGCGCTGTGTATGTTATTCTGGGGGCTCAGCGCTGTGTATGTTATTCTGGGGGCTCAGTGCTGTGTATATTATTCTGGGGGCTGAGCGCTGTGTATATTATTATGGGGGCTCTGTGCTGTGCATGTTATTATGTTATTGTTGGGGCTCAGTGCTGTGTATATTATACTGGAGGCTCAGTGCTGTGTATATTATTCTGGAGGCTCAGTGCTGTGTATATTATTCTGGGGGTTCAGCACTGTGTATATTATTCTGGGGGCTCAGTGATGTGTATGTTATTCTGGGGGCTCAGCGCTGTGTATATTATTCTGGGGGCTCAGTGCTGTGTATGTTATTCTGGGGGCTCAGTGCTGTGTATATTATTCTGGGGGCTCAGCGCTGTGTATATTATTCTGGGGGCTCAGTGCTGTGTATGTTATTCTGGGGGCTCAGTGCTGTGTATGTTATTCTGGGGGCTCAGTGCTGTGTATATTATTCTGGGGGTCTGTGCCTGGAGATATATATATATATAATGCGTTAGTCCAGTTGCCAAAATCACGAGTATACCTGTACGTAGTGATACCTTTCACTGATCAGTATAGTTTCCAGTTTACACTCTTGAAAGTTTGTCTTTTAAATGTAAAGTTAACCCAATAAAAATGGTATCACCGGCTCGTCCGGCTATACTCGTGAGATATATATATATATTTTCTTAAGGTAATGGGGGTTGTGGAATTCGTGGGTGAGTTCCCTCACTTTTTTTCCCAGGACTTGACCCCTGGGAGGGGGGTACTAAACGGCCTCCAGACAGCACAGATCCGATGGCCAGCTCCCCAGGTACCATTATCTGAAAAAATTACTGTGGGTATGGTCCTCTGTGTATTAATGTTGCTGATTATGAGGTAGCCTCTCAGACTCCAGCTGCAGTGCTATTGTAAATTTATTAAAACAACTTATAACAAGTTCTATAAACTTCAGCTCTAACTTCTAGTCAGTGTCCATGTGTCTGACTTCCTGATTAACTACTTCCTGCTGAACTGCAGTGCAACATATACTAAACGTCCCCTGGATCCAAACACACTCTGTTCTGGTTCCATACATGTTGATACATCTTTTCCCTTTTTGGGGAAATGGAAATCTCTGTGTCTTAAATTAAATTCCAGGTGGTATTCAGTTCCCGAAAAGCATTCTTCCAGTGGTGTAAACTTAGTCCACATAGTCATTTAGATATGCTGGCTTTTGGATACATCTCCCACTTCTAGTCTGGGTGTTTCTGGAGATTTATGGGTGTTCTAGCAGGACTCTGTTGTCATCCTGCATTGTATCTGTGTTTGATATATCACAGTGTGCTTCTTCTTGACCTTCTTCTGTGTTATTTGCCATTGATGGCTGGTTTGTATGCTTCATGTGATATTTCTCTTGGGTGCTAGTTTGTGTCCTTATTTGAGGCATGTAGCGTCCAGTGAATCTCAGGTGCCTCCTGTTTCTTCTCAGAACCTGTCCTGACTGTTACCACTTCATATGATCTGATTCCTACAGGTGCTCTTAGGCAAGCTTTCCGCCACTCTTTTCCCTGGTTCGTTGGAGATTGTATCCACAGCTGTTCACCCACATTTAGAGGCTGCTTGTCTTTGGCTCCCCTGTTGTATTGAGTAGCTTGCAATGCCTGCTTGTTCCTGCAAAGACTTTGGTGCCGGTCATTCATGACTTGATCCTGTTTTAACAGACTCCCTCTCATTGGAAGTAACGATTTGGTTCGTTGACCCATCAGTCTTTGAGCAGGACTACACTCCATTCCTTGTGTCGGTGTGTTGTGATGATTCAGTAATGCTAAATAAGGATCATTTCCAGAAGACACAGCCTTTTGCAGCACTCTCTTGGCTGTCTTTACTGCTGACTCTACCTTCCTATTGCTTTGAGGGTATCCTGGTGACGAGGTAACGTGGTCAAAGTCCCAATTCATACCGAAGTCTTTAAAATCCATTGAAATAAACTGGGGTCCATTATCTGAACATACAGTGTCTGGAATTCCATATCTGGCAAAATGGGACTTTAATTATCTTATTACTGTAGTAGATCTAGTAACATGAAGCTGGTCTATCTCCCAGAAATTAGAGTCATAGTCCACGGTTATTAAATACTCCTTGTCATGGAATGTGAACAAATCGATGCCAAGCCTTTCCCATGGTCTAGTTGGGATCTCATGAGGCATAAATGTCTCCTTTTGTTATTTAGTATCAAATGTACGGCATATGTCACATTGGTCAATATACTCTTTCAACTGTGCATTCATTCCTGGCCAGTAAACACTTGCCCTGGCTCTACGCAGACATCCTTCCGTTCCAAAATGTGAAGAGTGTATCCGAGACATAATATCTGTTCAAAGTTCAGATGGAATAACTACTCGCTCGCCTTTGAACAAAACACCATCCTGTACACTCAGTTCATCACGTATGTGGTAAAATGGTGAAGCCTCTAGGGGTACCTGTTCCTTTGCATTAGGCCATCCCCTCAACACAATTTGCTTCACTGCTTGTAAAGTCTTGTCTTTATCCGTGCTTTGCTGTATAGCGACAAGCCTCCTGTTGGAGATTGGTAGATATTGGAGCATGTTTATAGATTCAACCTGGTGCTCCACTGAGCCCTCCGTGGAACCTTCTTCTAGATATGCCCTACTCAAATTGTCTACCACTGCCAGAGACTTTCCTGGGCAGTATCTGATACATGCATCATACATCTGAAGCCGTAACATCATACGCTGAAGACGTCTGGGTGCTTTAAGTAAGGGTTTCTTCATAATGCTTTCAAGGGGCTTATGGTCCGATTGTACAGCTACTGTTTGTCCAAATGTGAATTGATGAAATTTTTCCATCCCAAAGAGGACTGCTAATAGCTCCTTCTCTATCTGTACATAACCTTGCTCTGTCTCCGTCATTGCTCTGCTTGCATAAGCTATTGGTTGTTTACCTTGCATCAGTGCTGCTCCCAGCCCTTTCTCCGATGCATCACATTGTAGTATTTTTTTTGAGAATGTATTTTACCAGGAAGGATACATTGAGATTTCTCTCGTTTTCAAGTATGTCCTGTGTGGCGAGTATGTACCGTTGGGTGTCATGCCCAAGGACACTTACTGGAGAGGTTGCTCACTGGGATCGAACCCATGACTCCACAGGCTCTCTCCATGCAGAGCAGTGATGTTACCTCTACTCCACCCAGCCGGTGGTTCCAATGGTTCGTCCGCGTTATAATACTTAAATACTGGCACACTGCTGATTTTGGATTCGAGCTGCTGAAATGCCACTTCCTGAACCTCAGTCCACTCCCACACTGCATCCTTCTGAGTTAGCTGGCGCAGTGGTTCACCTGCATTTTAGAGATTCTCACAAAACCTTGAAAGATAGTTCACCATCCCCAAAAATATCTGTACACCTTTAACATCCAAGGGTCTGGGCATTTCAGTAATGGCTTTGACTTTGCTTGTGTCTGCTTGAAGTCCCTGGGCTGACAATAAGTGGCCAATATACGGCACTTCTGTTTTCCTTGGCTGTAATTTCTTTGGATTGAGTTTGAGGTGTCTTTCTCTACAATGATCTAGCAAGTTCTGCAACTTTTGATCATGATCTTGAATGGCTTCCACTTCAGTATCTCCTTCTCCTAAAATCAGAATATCATCTGCAATAATCCTGACACCTTGTAATCCTTCCAGTGCATGATTTAGTTTTCGCTGGAACACTTCTGGGGCAGGGCTGATGCCCATCGGCATTCTAACCCAGCGGTATCGGCCAAAAGGGGTAGAGAAAGCGGTCAAATAGCTGGATTCTTCCTCTAATTCAATATGTCAAAATCCACTCTTGACATCGCACACCGAAAAAATGTTTGCTCTTGCTAGATCTGGAAGTATAGAAAAGTAGACTTGCCAAAAGGCTAATCAGGGAGCGCAAATGGATGAACACTTGAAACACTCACACCAGGTGACAAAAATGGAGTGCAAGAGGTATACTCATCTTAATTAAAATACCAGCAGGGGAAATAGGACAAAAACCTATGAAGTACAAAAGAAAAAGAACAGGAACGAATTGCGCAGTACCAAAAAAAATCAGAGCAATAACAGAAGGTAGCAGTAAACACACTCACAAAGGTGGAGCCTGTGAGGCTCTCTGTCAGCGCCTGTAAGCCACTTGAAGGGGGGCTTCACCCACAAAGTACGTCGGTTCTTGTCTCGCTTGTACACTTGTACACTTCTTCTTATCCAGAGAGATGGAATTGCACAAAAGGAACCTCGGATAAATGAAGAGTGTATAGCGTGATACCGTTATGCTAAGATTAAATATCAAATAGCAATGACACACTCACGTGGTGTAGAGCCTCCTCTCAGGGTGGCTCAGTAGAAAAGGCCTCAGACCATATTAGGTAGGTCTCACCCTTCTTGAGTCTCGGTAGATGTTGAAATCGTAGACTTCATATATCTCAAGATGATGGTATAAATTGATAATACGATAAAAAGGTAAAAATGAAAATTTATTACAAATAAATCAATAAAAATATATACAAAAGGGGGATAGACCGAAACGCATTTCTCCTGCCGTCCTGCAGGCTTCCTCAGTCGGTAATAGCCCCCTGAGTGTCCACATAAGCTCTTAAATAGTGTCTCAATAATTGAAAACATATTGTTGGCGTGCGGGTCACCGTAATTGACGATGCGCTTCTGGAGCTCCGGAACTTCCTTTTTGCGTCTCAGACGCCGGATGCAAGCCTGCGTGTCAGATGGTAGATTCCGGCTTGCGTTTCAAGTGTTGGAACTTCCGGTTTGTGGAAAGGAGGCGGATGTAAGTATACTAGTCCGGATGGTCCACGAACTCAAAAGCTCCCCGACGTGGGAGCAAAAGGAAGAGCCTCCAAATCGTCCCATACAAACAAAACAAGCAGGGAGAGGGAGAAAAGGGTCTTACTCATCCGAAAGACGAAAAAACACCCGACCGTCACAGAACCATATGTATAACATCAAAATAAGAGAAAATAAAATAAAATGCATTGAGCTCTCTAAAAAAGAGATGACTATACGTCTATGTGTATCACAAAACCAGTCAAAGTAGGTACATGATGGTGTAACATAAAAATAAATATGGTATTCAAGAAGTGTACAAGCGAGACAAGAACCGACGTACTTTGTGGGTGAAGCCCCCCTTCAAGTGGCTTACAGGCGCTGACAGAGAGCCACACAGGCTCCACCTTTGTGAGTGTGTTTACTGCAACCTTCTGTTATTGCTCTGATATTTTTTTGGTACTGCGCAATTCGTTCCTGTTCTTTTTCTTTTGTACTTCATAGGTTTTTGTCCTATTTCCCCTGCTGGTATTTTACCTAAGATGAGTATACCTCTTGCACTCCATTTTTGTCACCTGGTGTGAGTGTTTCAAGTGTTCATCCATTTGCGCTCCCTGATTAGCCTTTTGGCAAGTCTACTTTTCTATACTGTTTGTTGTGGGTGAGGGATACACCCATTGGTGAGCTGCAATCATCCATATCTAGATCCTTTTTCTTAGCGCCATATAAACATCTTATACCCATTTGTTTGGGTTTCCTTGCTTAGATCTGGAAGTATGTCATCAATCATTGGCAAGGATAATGGCTCCTTTTCAAAGCCCTATTCAGAGACTTAGGGTCAATGCAAATTCTTAACTTTCCTGATGGCTTTTTCATTACCACCATACTACTAATCCAGTCTGTGCTTCTCTCTACAGGGGTAATAATATCTTGTTGTTCTAAACTGGCAAGTTCCTCTTTAAGGGGCTTCAGTAAGGATACAGGAACCATTTGTTTTGGAAGTCTAACAGGCTTTACAAGAGCATCCACTTCCAATTTCAGTTTTCCTTCTAGACAGCCTATTCCTTGAAAAATATCTGCATACTCTTTATTGATGGCTGACCAGCACCAGACCATGGCATCTGTGTTGTCGCCGTCTTGTTCCACATTTAGGATATTTTGGTGCTGCATCGAGATCAGATCCATAGCTTGAATAGCTCTACTTCGTACTGAGGAGAGACGGAATCGGAAGCAACGACGCTTAAGAATTTTCTCTGAGCAAGAAGCAGAAAGTTGGGTGAGTTCCCTGTGTTCCCATTTTGTTGCTGGGATTGGGTTTCAGGGCAGATATGTGGAGCAGGAAGTAGAAAGCTGGAAGGAGTCCTCTTTGTTCCTAGTCCATTGCTGGGATTGGACTCAGGGCAGATAACAGAAGGGGAGGGGTAGAGGTAGCAAAAACGGGAGTGCACGAGGCTGAAGATCACTTCTAAGTTCTAACCTTTTTCTTTGGTGTTCCAGGATCTTGGAAACTGCTGCTGGATCACGATGCCTGGAAGGAAGAGATCAGTGCCCAGGAAATATTTGGATGGAGAGTCTCGATTGACGGCCCGACTGGAGTCTGCTGCTGGAACGAAGGGGAATGATTCTGCATCAAGAAGGAGCAAGGCTGGGCTGAGGACGAACGGAGCTGGGCCTGCGCGGAAAAAAATACAGGAAGTATCAGCATCTGCTGGCACTCCGCGGCCTGCCCGGGCTGCAGAGCGTGTACTGTCCCCCTGTCCTTCAATTGCATCTTTATCTGCTATTTCTACTAATTCAAATTTTTCTCTACGGGCTACTGGCCCCTCTGCTTTCCTCTCTGTCCCTTCCTCTCCTCTGCTTATTTCACCTCCCCCGTTTGTTTCGAATGATGGGTCTGATCAGGTGGCTGATCAAGGGTCATGCCACCGGGCTGCGCAGGCTGGCAGTCCCCCTCCATTTTGGTGGTGGGGCACGGATGTGGCCGATGGGACCCGAGATGGAAACCTTCCTGGCCGCTCTGGGCTATTTTCTTTTTCTCCTCGTGGCCGGCCGCCATCTTCTCTGTCTGAGCGTGTGGATGTACGGCCGGCCAGCCCTTCGCCCCGCCACCGCCATTTTCCTCTGCAGCAAATTTAAACCTGCAAAAAGTGCCCAGATACCTTACCATGCTTCCTCGGCATACCGATCACGGTATGGGGAGAATGTCTGCCAGGATGTGGCCAACAGGTGCAGGGGGCAAGCCAGGCACAGCAGGGACACATGCAGGGAGCAATTGGTCCAGGATTTTGCAGGTACAGGTAGCATTGGCAACTTAAGGGGGGATCATGGAAATGGGATTGCCCTGCAGGGGGGGTTAGGCAGCTAGGGGGGTCCCAAGGGGTGGGGGACGAGGAAAGGGGGTACAGCATAGTACCTCATGGTGGCAGTTTTATGGAGGGTGGGTTGGGGCGCACAGGGGTGGGGGGTTTTCATAGGTTCAGGAGTGGAGCAATTTCCCCCTCTTCCTTCAGGTCTGTTCCCATCATTGAGCCCATGGGGGATAGGAAAGGCTATGCCAGGGATGGGTCTGGAAATTTGTATATGCGAGTTGAGGAGCCGTTGCAATAGGAGAGCGTTAGTGAATCAGACACTAATGGTATACGTTTACAGGAGATGGACCGAAATTCGGCTGCGTGGACTCGCAGCTGCACAACTGAGATGGACAAGGGAGAAGTGCAGAAAGGACGGGAGGAAGACATTGAGCGGCCAAGCACCAGCAGGGAAGGAGCGGTTCATTCGGGGGTCGGAGGGGCGAGAGGATCTGCGAAAGAAGGTAAGAGAAACAGGGTTTTGATTTCATCATGTGATAGCTCAGGGGAAGATTCTAGTTTAGATTCGGTTTCTGAGGGGAAGGGGAGGGGGGCGGGTAAAAAACTGTTTAAAATGGTTAGGAGGTTGTATGGAAGATATAGACATGAAGGTACTGATTCCGAGGAGGATAGCGCTGATAGTGCGTCGGTCAGCGGGGAAGAACACGAGTTTCAGGGTACAATACTGATTCCATTGTTTTCGCATTTGCGCTCTAAGGTGATCAAGAAGGCGCAGGAGGGAAAGTACGTGGACTTTTTTGCAATAACCAGGGAGGCAGTTGTGAGCAAGGGAAGAGGGGGAGAACACTTTAAGAAAAAGGGCACATTTATGGAATGGGTAAAAGGTTTTGCGGTTTACGCAGAATGTTTTTTAAGTAAGCATCCTGATCAGGTAAAGAGCATGTTGCGGTATTTGCCCTTGATTACGGATTGCGCCACAGCGTATGGAGGTTTTTCTTGGCGAGATTATGATGATGAGTTTAGGAGAGGTAGCGTGGGGACAGGGAGGAAGAGAAGGAAGGGTTTTGGGGTAAAGGTGCTGGATTTGTGCTCTAGTTTAGTTAAGGTTAGTTAAGGTGGCAGACGGGCATGTGTCAGGAGGTCAGGGGGTGCACAGGTCGTCGTTGCGGGGGGAGGTTAAAGAATGCTGGGCTTTTAATGACAAGCGCTGCGAAAAGGGAATGTCATGCAGGTTTAAACATGTGTGTAAATTCTGTGGGGGGGGGGCTCATCCCGAGGTGGATTGCAGGAGAAAGGAGAGAGATAGACTTAATTCCTTTCATGGAAATGCAGAGTGGTCAGGGGGAAATGTTGGGCCTGGCCAGAACACAATTGCAGGTAAATGAGCTGGCAGCGGTGTTGGTAGAATATCCGAAGATCGAGGATAGGATGTTGTTACCTTCGTATCTTTGGCAGATTGGGAACGGTTAGAGGTCATCAGTAATTTGGTGAGGAGATCATTGGTGTCCAGAACGTGGGTATCATATAATAAGCATTGGAAGGCCTGGAGTGATTCAAAGGGGGATTGGAAGGGTCAGAGGACACGCTGTTTTTGCAATACTTGCAGACGTTAAGGAGTAAGGGAATAAAAAAAGGGCACCTAGGTAGCATTTTAGCTGGTATTTCATATTTTGCTCAGCTTAGAGAGGACAGGGATTTGACTAAGCATTTCGTAGTCAGGAAAGTTTTGCGCGCATGGGGCACAGAAGAAGAAAAGGGGGGAGTTAGGAGGGAGCCAATAACCGTTGAGAGGCTGGGGGCTTTAGTGAGAATCCTGGGTACGGTTTGTAGAGATGGTTATGAGGCCGGTCTATTTAGGGTGGCGTTTGTCTTAGCTTTTTCGGCTGCGCTTAGGACTGGGGAACTGATTGCTCCAGGCAGACATTCTGCTCAGTCCAGGTTACGAAAGGAGGATGTGAGAGTGACGGACGGAGCAGTATTGGTGTTAATAAGAAGGTCAAAAACAGATAGAGAGGGGAAAGGAGTTTGGGTGGCAGCTAAGGCTAACGGGAGTGAGGTATGCCCAGTGTTATGTGTAAGAGGTTATTTGGAGGCAGCTCCGGCAAACAGCCATATGTTTTTAAGGCATGAGGATGTAACCAATTTGTCTAGGTTTCAATTTAAAGCCGTTTTGAAAAAGGCTGTAGTAGTGCTGGGATGGAAAGGGGATTGCATTGCCCCGCATTCTTTTAAAATTGGGACAGCCGCCACGGCGTGCGCAGTTGGGTTACTCGAAGGAGCATATTAAAAAAATGGGGAGATGGAAGTCAGATGTATATAGGCATTATGTGAGGCCGCTGCAGAAATGAGAGGTTATGCAGGAGATAGGGGGGAAGGGTTCTGGAGCACCCGGATATAGTGATAAGGAAGGAGGAGTCGTTTAGGTTCAAGGGGGTCCATTTGTCTGAGGCGGGGAACAACATTTTCGTTGGCAGCGTTGAAGGTGAGATAAAGAACCTTGGGTAAGGTAAGTGGAAGGGTCACGGTCTTTTATTGGTGGAGGAAAATGAGGGTCCTCATTCTTGGTGGCGGTGAAATATGTGGCCCTGGCACGTGGAGAGGCAATAGAGGGGGAGGGTCTGTAGGTTAGGGGGTCTGGGTGGTGATTTTTCGACCAAACTCAGGTGCCTCCTGGTTTGCAGATCCTCTCAGCCTGCTATTTGCTATAAAGAAAGCAGTGCGTGGTCACGCTAGCTTAGCCACGTGGGGCCGGTCGCTATTTCTGGGCAATGCTTGTGGTGCATTGCGGTTGCCAGTGTTATCTGGCTGGATTTCTGATACCAGTGTTATCTGGTGTTACCTATTTTGAGAAAGCGAGGATCGCTTATAATTCTGCCATAAAGGCAATGATTCTGGCCTTAATTAATAAAAGACGTGACCTTTTCAAACCATCAATACTTTGTTGTGTGTTTTATTTATGGGGAGCTAGGGGTGAGTGCTTGGTTTGGGAAGGAATTAAGGTAACTTAAGAAAGAGGAAGTTGTAAAAGAGAAATAAGGGTAAACATCTTACTAGTGTAGTGCTGCTTTAATATTAGCTTTGGTGCATTGGACTATGGCTGCCACAAGGGGGAGATAGTGCTGGAGATATTGTGGACTATGCTGGACAAAGCGGACTCCATCTCACAGCACCCTTGGCGTGAGGGAGGAAGTGGGTTGAACAAAGCGGAGGATATACATCGGCAGCCTCGTGTTTGGCGCAGGGAGTGTGAGCGGAGCAATGAAAGGTGTAGGACGCATGCTGAAATCGTCAAGGATCACAACCAGGCCAGAGTCCGGACGCTGCTTTATTCGTGCTGGATATCGGGACGGAGATCGTGCTGTCAACTACATACTCAGCCCTGAGAGATTTGGAAGACAAGCTGGTTCCGGCAGGACCTCGAGTTAGGAGGCTGCGACAATCTATTGGGAGTGCAGGCGGCAGATCATTTGTTCCAGTTGCGGAGATTCGGCAAGCGGGGAGCAGATTCGTTGGCACAGAGCCCCGTATACAGTGGAGAAAGATCCTTTGGTCGAGGCATCGAGTGCTGGACAGTTCGTTCGACGGATGGGTAAGAGGCCTCCAGGCCCACAGTTCCGAAACAGAAATGCACACTTGTTATATTGCTTCAATTCACAGGGCCCCAATGGTGACTAGTCGAAGATTGCTCTTTTCGTTCACTGGCCAGTTGAACATAGTACCCGGGTACCCTAGACACCACATTTATATATTTTTGAGCCATTTGATTTACTCATCCCCTTCTCTCTTCTTCCCTTTTATGGTTTTATTTTTCTTTTCTGTGCTTTTGGGACGTGTTTCTGATGTTTTTATTTGCGACTGTTTCCAGTTGGCCCTGCACGGCCGTTTCTGTTTCTGTTACTGTCTGATGCTCTGACATTTAAAATAAAATTATTAATATGAAAAAAAAAGGAAGAGAAGATTGCTAAGCAGGAAATGGGGCTGGGCCAAACTAACTTTGTGAATTAGACAGGGACTAATCCATTTTAAGTGAAAGCATAGGGGAAATACAACTGTAGCGCTCACCCCGAAGGAGCCGCTGAATAACCCCAGGATAGTCTCACCGCACTAACAATTCACTGTACACAAGCACACCTTTTCTAAGTTATACTTTACTGAAGCAATAAACGGCAATAGATATACATATACTTTCGGCATGAAATTGATCAGGCTAGAATGAATGATGTAATACGTAACACGGATATAAGCGGTGAAGAAACGATTAATAAAACTCTTGGTTCTTTGGCTTAAGTCCCGCTCAAATATTCTTGTTAATTTGTGTCGTAGGGTACCCAGGTACTAAGTCCACTGGCCAGTGGATGCAGTGGTGTATTTAGGTTTTGTGCTGCCCTAGGCCTGACTAAACTCGTGCACCCCCCAATTTAAATTTGAGGCACCCCTTCCTGTCAAGGGCACACCTCTTTCTGGTTAATCCCCACCCTACATCTTAAAGCTCCACCTTTTCCTCTTAGAGCTCCGCCTTTTCCTCTCTTTATATTAAAAGTGGATACCAAGTGCCTACTTGTATATTTTGTATACCATTTCAAATGTATCTATTGAGATAAACAAAATTATGAAATGTTTAAATTCAAGCATTTTTACAAAGAACAACCACGCATGTCAAGTATACTGGATCACAGCCGCTCTAATTGGTTGAACAATAAAATCCACAGAAACTTGCACTGCATATGAGCGTATCACAGAGCTGCACAGCAATAAAACCCACAGAAATCAGCACTGTGTATGAGCATATCAGAACTGCACAGCAATAAAAAGTAATGTGCAGTGTGTATGAGCGTATCCCAGAGCTCCAGGGCGATAAAACTCACAGTAATATGCAGTGTGTATCACAGAATCCACAGCAATAAAACTCCCAGCAATGCAATGTTTGGTGTGTATCAGCGTATCAGAATCCACAGCAATAAAACTCCCAGCAATGCAATGTGCGGTGTGTATGAGTGTATCAGAATCCACTGCAATAAAACTCTCAGCAAACTGAGTGTATATGAGCACACAGCAATTATGCTGTGGAGCCATCTTGTCAGCAGTGGGGTGCCACTGCCAGAGGGTGCACTGTAGCTTTGATTCCCTTCCCGGTGGGTGTTCAGTCCAGAATAGAGTCTGTGTTAACGAAAGGGCGGGCAGCTGCGCGCGTGCGTTTCACGTGGTTCAGCCAGTCATGTGGTACTGAGACTCAGAGAAATGGCAGTGAAATGCCCTGATGTTCGGTGGTTTCAATCAGCAGGTTTATTCAGGCGAACCCCATAGGTTTCAATGTTAAAAATATTCCCGTTTTTATGCAATATCTAATAAATCATTTATTATTTTAATCTGCAGTAAAAAGTCTTTATTTATTTTTTATTTTTTTTAGTCATTTTTCAGATTTTTTTGGTCAAAATTTCCCCCCTTTTTTTTAATAGCGTTTTCTTTTTTCTGTAACAGAACTTTTTATTATCAATCTTAGGATCTTATATGTAAATTCCAGACATTTTTGTTCAGTAGTTCTTTTGAAAACAGCAGGCCACGGGTTTGCGGTGGCAGCATTCAGCGGCCGACTCCATGCACTTTGGGGACCCTGCAGTGAATGGTGAATTCACTGCAGGGTGGGGAAATTTTATTTTCCTAAGTGCAGGGAACTACAGAACACCAAAAAGTTGGTGTCATTTCGGTGCTCTGTGAGTAACCCATTTAGTGGTGAGGTTTTTTGCTGCCCCCTGGAAAGTGAAAGCCTAGGCCTTGCCTACCCAGGACATACTTGAAAATTAGTGAAATCTCAATGTATCCTTCCTGGTAAAATACTTTGCAAAAGTAAAAAAAAAAATTTTAGGGGTGGGGCCACCCAGTGCGGGCTGCCGCCCCCTGGAGGGTGCTGCCCTAGGCCTGGGCCTAGTCGGCCTAGGCCAAAATACACCACTGAGTGGATGGACGAAAATATCTTCGACTAGTCAACGTTGGGGCCCTGCAATTTGAATCAATCAATAAGTGCACATTGTTATTGGAGTTGTAGGTCTGAGGCCTCTCACCCAACAGATTAACAGCTTTTCCCGGACCGATGTGCTCTGCCAGAAAGTCCCACTCGGCCATCTGGAACCCGGTGCTGCAGAAATCCACGCTCCCAAACCGAATCTCCTCAGCCAGGAAACGAATGCTGCCAGGACTCCGCTCCGACCGCAGCCTCCTTACACGAGGTCCTTCTCCAACATTCTCTTGCCACCGGAAAAGCTCAGCGGGACACACTGCATTTCGATTACACACTCTCCCCGATCTCTCCAGCAGAGGATGCCGCCGATTCTCAGCTCCAATCTAGCCTGGATCCCAGACAGTGTCTCTCTCGTGACTGAACTCATGCACCGCTCGCCTCGTTCTGCCCACGCTGCACACAATGCTTTCTCTTCCTGCCGCCAGCGTGCTCCCTTCCTTCTTCTGCTCAGGGGTTTCTGGGGGATGTAGTCCATAGTCCAATACATTGCGCTCTGGCTCCCTCTAGCGTCAATATTGTCTCAGTTCTCAGAGCCAAGTTAAATACAGTGCTACAAATCTAAGGAATCTGGTTCCATAATAGTATTTTTTTAGTGCAGAGACTGCAGATTGCATCAGGTACCTCCACACAGGGGTTAGGAGCTGGCCGAGTAGCAACCTCCTTGCCATGCAAACCACCTACAGAAGCCGTTAGCTAATTTTTGCCAAGGCAGGACAGGCAAGACTTTCAGAGGACAAAGGCAGGTACTTATCACTATAGCTGACCTTAAAGGGCAGTGGTCCCCAATCCTGGTTCTTAGGGCCCACTAACAAGCCAGGTTTTAAGGATTACCTTGGAGAAATGCAGACTGAATCCTGCAATCACTGAGCAGCAAAACATATCTCATGTGCTGTGCTTCAGATATCTGGCAAACCTTGCCAGATATCTGAAGATATCTGAAGCCCAATTAGTGGGCTCTGAGGATCAGGGTTGAGGACCACTGTTATAGGGCACTAGCAATTGGGATTGTATAACAATTGAAATGCAACCTCAGGGGGCGTGGCCAGTCATGGAGGTGAACGGATGTGTTTTGACGGAGCTCCACTTTCTCCTCTTAGGATACCGGTTTTACTGGCATTTTTCTCCTGTCACACCACATTCCTGGCAGCTCCTCTGCGGCAGGTCATAGGGTGGAGTGCTCCGGAGCCCTTTTGGTCCCCCCTCCAGACCCACGATCCACGTTCTTGATGTGTTGGTGGTGACTGGATGCCGTCTTGAAGGCCAGCTGAGCAAGGGAAACCTGGTCCCAGCATAAAGGTACGCTGCTTCTTGATGGGGAAGAAAACTAAGATTGGCAGAGGGTCCCCGCATTCTGGACGTTCGGCTCTCGCTGAGTGGCGTCCTGGAGAGATTGTTACCACAGAGGCGGCCTTTGTACCCCAGCGAGGCGGGACTGCAGGAGGGTGTTACGCCAGGCCTCTCATCTGCCCTACAGCAGGTCCCGGCTGAGATGGACAATGGCAACTTGCCGCCACGAAACAGGACATTAGAGCTCTGTTGGCGGACGCCAGACTTTCCTGGCAGGCTTACCTGTAAGCCCTCAAATCAATCCTCACTGCTACCTGGATCCAGGTGATTGACATCCTAGCTCACACGCCGGAGATTGAGGGGGTGCAGGTCACAACCTCTTCTCCACTGTGGGTACTTCTAGCACAGGTGGGGAGTTCACAGTGCAATGGTGAATCTGGAAGCCCGTTATCAGCGGCAAAACCTAAAGCTTCGTAGCGTGCTGGAGTTGGGGCTGGACTCTGCCTTGTTACCCTACGCTACCCACTTTGTGCTGGCTGTTCTCTTGTCCTGCGACGATGTTCAGGATCCAGTGCTTTCGGCAGTCCGGGTGTGTAAGGTGGCTACGGCGCTGGCAGTGTCCCTCGCAAAGTCATCGTAGTTATCCGAGACGTCCGCCTGTAAATGTTGTTACTGGACACGACTTGGAACACCCTGCGGTTTATTTTTGAGGTGGCCCCCATTGCGATCTGCAGGGACCTCCCTTTCCTAGTCTTGGCTGCCAGACGCCTGTTCAAGCCGGCCACTGCACTTCTGCAGGCCTATGGCGTTCGCTACAAGTGGGGATGTTCAGTAGGTATGAGCGTTCGGTTCGGATCTGTTCGGAGTTTGAATCGAACATCGGCGGTTCGAAAGTTTGCGAACTTTGAACTTTTTGGAACGTACACCAAAAATTCGAATTTTTTTATTTAAAAAAGTATAAAAAATGCTTAAAAAATACAAAAAAAAATTAGAAATAAAGAGACTCTTTACTGCAGAATATTATAAGCAACGGTTTATGATATTGAATTAAAACGGGAATATTTTAAACATTGAAACCTATGGGATAAAACATTCTTGTTACTAAAACACCCGGCAGACACGGCCCTCTAATCAGGCACTGTAGAGGGCAGCCTGCCGGGGCCTCCCAAGGATCCCCTTGAGGAGCATGCGGCCGCCGGATGACAGAGCTGCGACTGTGCGAGCTAGCCGCCCTGGTGCATGTGGCAGAAACAGGCGGCGTAGGGAGGGAGCCACTGCACCTGCGGCCACGGCAGACCCCCCTACAACCAGGATCCAGGGAGCCCCCACTGACCACCAGGCTAAGGTAAGGCGACACATTTCTAAAAAAAAAAAATCCGAGGACATTTTTAAATGTCCCCGGGAACAGAAAATAAAACCTTTTTTTTCTTTCTCTACCTGGCTGAATGTATTTATTTATATATATTAGATACATTCAGCCAGGTAGAGGGGGGTGGCATGTGGGCTGTGCGGGTTCTCAGGCAGTGTTTTTTTTTTGTATGTATATTTTTAGCAAATTTATAGGGGAAGGTAAGGGCAGGTATGATATATATATATAGATAAGATATATATCTATATTCTTATAAATATATATATCCAGACTTGTATTACACACACATTTTGGCAACTAATTGCCCCCCCCCCCCATTTGGCTGATCCCTCCAGAAGAAATGTTGAACCCGATAGAGCAGAGAATAATATATATATTCTCTGCTCTGTCGGGTTCAGCATTTCTTCTGGAGGGATCAGCCAAATGGGGGGGGGGCGCATTTAGTTGAGATTGACCACATGCCACCCCCCCATGTGCGTATGTGTATATATGGTCTGAGGTCTGTGGGTGGGTGTATATATATATCTGCGTGTTGATATGTACGTATATAAAGGTATGCGTGTTGATATATATGTATATGTCTGTGTGTGTGTATCGGTAGCGGTAACGCTGCAACACAAGTAGCGGAGTTGAGATCCTTAAGGGCAGAAGTATCTGCTTGAATAATGCAAAAGGTTTATAAACTACAGACTGTAACTTAATAGCCAGGGAGCCACAAGGACTAACTGAATTGTCTCTAAGCTCTGAAGGTTTCGAGACCAACAGATTACCTAGGACACGCTCAGAAACAGCATACGTGGAACGACATTCAGTGAAGTATTCAAGGTGCAGGGCAGTCAGAGATGCAGAAACCAATCGTTCTGGTAAATACTTTTAGCATTTTTAGTACTTTTAGTAGGATTAGTAGATACCTGGTGACTCTTGGAAGGTACTGACTTGCATACAAGATTGTTATTGCTAATATGTACAGAGATGCGATTAGAAATAACATTAAACAAAAATAAACAATCATTTGTTATTGTGTTCTTTGCAAAAACATTAACATGAGTAGTAGCTGAAAGGTATTTTAATATGATAGGTAGGTTTTTAATTTTTGCATTAGTGTGAAATTCCCCCCCCCCTTCCTTCTTGTTTCAGTACGGTGTCTGTTCAGTTTTGTTTCCTCTCGAGGCTAGTCAGCGGGGTGATTGAAATAGATATCCTGTGTTAACTTAGAAATGCCCACGAAATCTTTGTTACATGATGTAGAAATGTATCTGCTCTGATTGGCTGTTATATCACATTCCTATGTATGTTAGGCGTGGACAGGAAGCTCTTTTCTATAACGAACATTTCTATTGCATGTTGAAATAATAAACGGATCTGACAAACCAGGAGCTGATCAGATGATGATCTGCCATATCTCGGTGTGGTTGTTTCCATCGTCTCCTCTGATCAGAGTCGCGCAGCGTCTTACTTCAGTTTTGATATATGAGAAGAAACTTGAAAAAGGTTTATGGTAATTATATTAGAAATAGAATTTAACAGTTGGTGTCCGATTTGGGATTTGCCATTCAAATGTACCCTTACATTTAAATGTACCCTTACATTTGGCTTGTTCAGATTTTGCGAACTTGCCTCCAGGCTTGGTTTTTGTTTATTTTCCTTGAAGTTAAAGCTATGGTTCAGAGCTTGTTGATTTTTTTTTGTGCAAGGTTGGACACTCTTTGTCTTGGTTTGTTTTTGTCATTTTATGTATTGTAGTAGAGAAAAAATCGTTTGAGGACCTCATATGTGTTGTTTGAACTCGCCCGTTGTGCTGAGTATAATGTATTGTACAATGCTGGAAATTGAACTCATAAAAAAAGAAAAGAGATGTTTCTAGTTGTATTGTCTCCGTTCTGTGTCTATCTTGTACTTCAATTTCTGGTGTTTCTGGTAGTCCATATCTGCTTGTAATTGTGAGCATTTTATTTTAATTGATTAGGTCAGGTTTCTTCTCATATAGCAAGATAGAAGACAAAATAGCGTTGCTTCCATTGAGAGCAATTTTTCTTTTGCATTCTTGCCATTTTTTTTTGTTGTTTATTTTTTGCGTTGCTGTATGTTCGCGCTGTCTTATTTTATAATTTAACAGATTCTAAAGGATTTGCAAACTGTTTTTTCTTTCAGATTTCATGTTTGTTTTTGTTTTATTTATTTTTATTTTTTTAATTTTTTTTCTTGCCATTGATTACGTTTGTTTATTTAAATGTTTGTCTTTACTAATTATTAATGTATGTGTTTATCTTTGATATTTTGCATTTCCTATCCATATTGTGTTTTTTCATATGCAACTTATGTATAGGGACTGCATTTTTTACCACAGGTTGCTTCGTATGTGTTTTTACTGCTTTGCCTTGAGTGGAAAAAAAAACCAGACAGGAAATGGAGACAATAGCACCTTTCAATCGGGCTTGCTAATTTTTTTTTTTCCTTCTCATAACATTTGTAGGAAAAGTTTTCTATTTGCAATATGTAGTCGTTAAAATGATATACAAAAGGAAAGATTTATTTGGCTGTGAGTTCTGGAATGTGTATAATTGTCATGCTTTAATGGGAGTTGTGATTGTAGCTGTTTGTTCTGGGTATTTTCGTGTGATTCAAATGTGTATTTTATTTGGTATATAGCGTTTTGGATGCCTGGGATGATTCCAAGATTTTATGGAGACAGATGTGGAATAAAAACGTAATGATGGGAGCTGGATTTACTGTAAATGGATGATATAAGTTGATGTTTGATATATATAAAAAAACTAGTGTATCATGGTGATGGGCATCGTCAATCTGCCTTAATATAAATTATAAATTTTCCCAAAAGAGGCGTGGTCGGTTATTTTCCTCTGGTCTTTGTTTGAGTCCAGCACAAAGGGATTGACCACACCTTAATATAGGTTATATGTTTTGCTAAAATGGCTACCTGAGGTCATTTACAACTTTTGTAACTTGTATAATGGAATGTACAGTCATGGCCGAAATTGTTGGCACCCCAGTCATTTTTCCAGAAAATCAAGTATTTCACACAGAAAAGTATTGTAGTAACACATGTTTTGCTATACACATGTTTATTCCCTTTGTGTGTATTGGAACAAAAGAAAAAAAGGGAGGAAAATAAGCAAATTGGACATAATGTCACACAAAACTCCAAAAATGGACTGGACAAAATTATTGGCACCCTTTCAAAATTGTGGATAAATAAGATTGTTTCAAGCATGTGATGCTCCTGTAAACTCACCTGGGGCAAGTAACAGGTGTGGGCAATATAAAAATCACACCTGAAAGCAGATAAAAAGGAGAGAAGTTCACTTAGTCTTTTCATTGTGTGTCTGTGTGTGCCACACTAAGCATGGACAACAGAAAGAGGAGAAGAGAACTGTCTGAGGACTTGAGAACCAAAATTGTGGAAAAATATCAACAATCTCAAGGTTACAAGTCCATCTCCAGAGATCTAGATTTGCCTTTGTCCACAGTGCGCAACATTATCAAGAAGTTTGCAACCCATGGCACTGTAGCTAATCTCTCTGGGCGTGGACGGAAGAGAAAAATTGATGAAAGGTTGCAACGCAGGATAGTCCGGATGGTGGATAAGTAGCCCTAAACAAGTTCCAAAGAAATTCAAGCTGTCCTGCAGGCTCAGGGAGCATCAGTGTCAGTGCGAACTATCTGTCGACATTTAAAAGAAATTAAACGCTGTGGCAGGAGACCCAGGAGGACCCCACTGCTGACACAGAGACATAAAAAAGCAAGACTACAGTTTGCCAAAATGTACATGAGTAAGCCAAAATCCTTCTGGGAAAACGTCTTGTGGACAGATGAGACCAAGATAGAGCTTTTTGGTAAAGCACATCATTCTACTGTTTACCAAAAATGGAATGAGGCCTACAAAGAAAAAAACATAGTACCTACAGTGAAATATAGTGGAGGTTCAATGATGTTTTGGGGTTGTTTTGCTGCCTCTGCACTGGGTGCCTTGAATGTGTGCAAGGCATCATGAAATCTGAGGATTACCAAAGGATTTTGGTTCGCACTGTAGAGCCCAGTGTCAGAAAGCTGGGTTTGTGTCCGAGATCTTGGGTCTTCCAGCAGGACAATGACCCCAAACATACGTCAAAAAGCACCCAGAAGTGGATGGCAACAAAGTGCTGGAGAGTTCTGAAGTGGCCAGCAATGAGTCCAGATCTAAATCCCATTGAACACCTGTGGAGAGATCCTAAAATTGCTGTTGGGAAAAGGCGCTGTTCCAATAAGAGAGACCTGGAGCAGTTTGCAAAGGAAGAGTGGTCCAAAATTCCGGGTGAGAGGTGTAAGAAGCTTATTGATGGTTAAAGGAAGCGACTGATTTCAGTTATTTTTTCCAAAGGGTGTGCAACCAAATATTAAGTTAAGGGTGCCAATAATTTTGTCCAGCCCATTTTTCGAGTTTTGTGTGACATTATGTCCAATTTGCTTTTTTTCCTCCCTTTTTTTTGTTTTGTTCCAATACACACAAAGGGAATAAACATGTGTATAGCAAAACATGTGTTACTGCAATACTTTTCTGTGAGAAATACTTGATTTTCTGGAAAAATGTCTGGGGTGCCAACAATTTTGGACATGACTGTATATGTAGGTTCATCATAATACAGTAAGCAAAGAGGTCATGTTTAATTGTTTGCACTCTAAGAGGAGATGAAGTGATATAAAGCTGAAGGATTTGAGTGAAAGTTTAATGGAAAGCGCCAACAGGTTTTGTATCGCTGTACAAAGGAAATTAGGCAGATTTCAGGTGAGAGAAGGTGGGGTTTTTTTTGTAAAATAGCTGCACAAACACCTCACGTTTGATGTTTGTTTTTAACCAATATCCTTAATAAAGATTGTAGTTTTAGGCTAGGGTCAGACTAACGCATTTTTCACGTTGTCCGTGAAAATGTGCGTTCGAAGAATGGACGTATTTTTTCACGGAATACGCAATAGCGGTCATACTATGCGCAGTTTCATCCGTGATTTTGTACGGATCATCAATAAAACACTTTTTGCGTCTGGACGTTATGTTGGCCGGACATTAGCAGCGTCTGACATCTCCTAATCACACACACACGCCTCTAGCGGACGCAGCGCACTCTGTACGTCAGTACTAGTGGTTTAACGTTCTCGAAAAAATGCGTTCATTTTCCACTTGCGTTGCGCAGCCGGACTTTTGTGCGACTGTACTTCGTATATTGGCCGTCATTGCCCGTCATTTGCTGCTACTACGGCCGTGATTAAGTGCGGCTGCACGCGCGTTCGCACTGCCTCAGTCTGACCCTAGCCTTAGATGTTTTTAATAATCTTTTTCTGAGTTTCCTCTGAGAACTTTGTGCTAGTTAACGCGTCAAGTTTTAACATGCCCTTCTATACTTTCTTTCCCAGTTTATGATATTTTTGTTATGTGTTTTTTTATTTGAATTGAAGAGCATTTTGAGGAAATTGGTGACCGTTGCAAAAGTAAAAAAACAAATAACAGTTTTCACATTTTTCTCCTAGCCCCTCCATTTTCTCTCTCTCATGACCACTCCTTTTTCTTTGTGTCCAAAAAAATGTGTTGCATTTTGTTCTCCATTTTAAAGTATTTTAACCATATAAATTTTAAAGTTTTTGACAGGTTAAGAATACATTTTTTTCCCACGTTTTTTACTTTAGGTGAAAATTACCCATGCATACCAACTTTGATCAAGTTAGATGGAAGATTATTGAATACCAATATTGATAAAGCTGTTGGAATTGAAGGAAATTTACTCAAACACATTATCATTTCACATTGCAATGTTACATTAACCGGATAATAAGGAATTATCAGACACCAGGCATTAAACATTCTAATTTATCAACAACTCATCAATAAATCATGCGATTAAAGAAGATCATTGATTTGGAAATAAAACTTAAGATTTTCAACTGTTATTTTCAACCAATAAGACAGAAGACAAAGAAAGAAGAAGATAATATATTTTTTATATGCTGATGTATTATCATTGTGTTGTCTAAGTGATAATTATTTTGTGTCTTTTATTATTTTATATTTTATTATTTTTGTTGTTCGGTTACAATCAATATTGTTCAAATTCCCTGACACATTTAGGATTATTGAAGATCACATCCATTTAAAATTAGAGTTAATTAATGTATTTAGGAACATATAATTTAATGCATTTGCATAAATACGTTTCATGACATATATAGTGGTAAACGGAAAGTTTTAATTCAGTAAAATTAAAATTGTTTTTATTTTTTGGATTATATTTGAGGATTGGTGTGTTTTAAAAACACCAGGTTTGTTTCAAAACACTGAACAAGACTGAATAGGATAGTAATTAAATATTTTTTGATATTTAAATGGGTGGAATATGCACTTCGGATATTTCCTTTTTGAGCCAAAGTTGTGTATATATATTTTTCTCTAAATGCATTTAGAGTCAGATGTAGAATGATCTTACTTTTTTTGTTCAGTGAGGCCCATAGGCTTTGCGGGGAAATTTTAAAATTTATTATCTGTGTCTCTTCTTGTGTAAATTACAATTTTTATTGTTTTCGTGCATTTGAGAGTGACAATGAATGAATGGATGTATATGATTAGCGGGGTATACCATATTTTCTTTTTTTATTTTCTTTATTGTTGCTAAAACCGTATCACATCATCAAGAAACCGGACAGTCACAATGACTGCATATGGAACGAATCATGGACATCTTGTGTCAAGGTCAAAGGTCACAGGTAATAAGCAACCAGCGCAAGGAGACAGCTTGTTCAGGAGTCCCTATGGTGGGAGCTCTGATGACATTCAATGATTACGTGTCTCAAGCTGGGATGTTGAAAAAGACCAAACCTTGATCGCGCACTTTGGACTACGGTATTAGATTATGGAATATTTTTTTTTATTTAATCCCCTAGATAAGTGTATGAAAGGATTGGATTTGTGAAAATGAGAATGTATTTCTTGAGTGTGTGTGTGTGAATGCTGGTGTGTATGCGTTTTGTGGAGTGAAGCTGAACATAGGAAAACACACAGATATAGATCTGACTCATGTTGATTATTAGATAAATGAACTTTTACATTCAAGTTATTATATTTTTCTTGTTCGGTGAATTATATTTTGGGAAATGGGAATAAATAGTTATTTAATGTCTAGATTAGGTATTTTGGCCTACGCTCCAAGTGTGGTTCACTGGAAGAGTGAATCTAGATAGATAAGTGTATCTTATGCTTATAAAGGGCCTCCGTGGGAAATCTTTTTCGTATATCCTAAAAGGTAGAGAGGTATTTTAAGAGTAATTACCAGATTTTTTTCTTCCCCTATGAGCATCTAGAATGATCTAGAGGCATTAGGCGAGGATACTATGGCCCCAGGTATAGTTAGTGTAATTGCCTAGTTTGTTTTATCCATTTTAGTGATCACTATTGTATATGTGATCAATGAGACGATTGAAAGGTATTTTAATATGATAGGTAGGTTTTTAATTTTTGCATTAGTGTGAAATCCCCCCCCTTCCTTCTTGTTTCAGTACGGTGTCTGTTCAGTTTTGTTTCCTCTTGAGTCTAGTCAGCGGGGTGATTGAAATAGATATCCTGTGTTAACTTAGAAATGCCCACGAAATCTTTGTTACATGATGTAGAAATGTATCTGCTCTGATTGGCTGTTATATCACATTCCTATGTATGTTAGGCATGGACAGGAAGTTCTTTTCTATAACGAACATTTCTATTGGATGTTGAAATAATAAACAGATCTGACAAACCAGGAGCTGATCAGATGATGATCTGCCATATCTCGGTGTGGTTGTTTCCATCGTCTCCTCTGATCAGAGTCGCTCAGCGTCTTACTTCGGTTTTGATATATGAGAAGAAACTTGAAAAAGGTTTATGGTAATTATTTTAGAAATAGAATTTAACAGTAGCCTGCGTAAAGGGACCCCAGAGGATTACAAACGATATCTCTAAACGTGATGGGACAGAACCCAAACAGCGAGCGATCAACCCAGCAACCAGCATGGGGTTAAATCACTAAAATAAACGAACAACGTAAATACACACTAGAGAGAGAGTAGTCAAAAGCCAAGCCGGGTCAAATAACAGGAGCAGGAATCAAATACAAAGCAGGGTCGTCAACAGTAAATCAAATAGTTACAGGAAGTAGCGGTGTGTGAAAAAGACTCCACAACAGGGCGATGAGGCAACTCCTAGAGCCCTGTTTTAAAGCCTGCGGCTCCTGGTAATCACACCTGACCCCGCCCCCTCAGATGCTGATCTGCCAGTAGAAAGTGCTGGCACCCGGCCAGCCAGCGGTCCCCCTTCTTGCCCAGACCCCCCAGGGGGCACAGCGGGGGCTGAGGATGTAACAGTGTGGAATCCAGGGCCGGTGCAAGCATTTTGGTTTACTCAGGCAAAGTTGCGTTTTGGTGCCCCCGTCCACCCAATCCATGCCATGCCAATCGGGAGTGTTTGGTGTCCTCATGCATTGCCAATCTATGCTGTGCCTGGTGCCCCTCCTGTGCCACAGGGCCAATCTACAGAGTGTGTGGTCCCCTCCTTTGGCAATGTGGCATAGGAGGGGCACCAGGCACTGCACAAATTTGCAATGTGGCCTGGTGGTGCCCCCTGGTCTTGCTGGGTCAATATACCCACATATTTCAAACTGCCTGCCACTCCCAGTGTTTCCCTGTGATCCTGCTACCTACCACTCTCACTCTGTTGCTGTGGTCCACTGTCCAACTCCAGGTCTCCAGAAGCAGACTGGCAGCAGGGTCCTCGTCCTCTAATTTAATTCACTCCCCCTTAATTCATTTTTCCCCTTTAATTACTTTCACCCCCTCCCTCCTTAAATTCATTTCATATAGCGTATGACAGATCTCCACAGCAATAAAACTCACAGTAATGTGCGCTGTGTATGAGCGTATGACAGAGCTCCACAGCAATAAAACTCACAGTAATGTGCGCTGTGTATGAGTATATCACAGAGCGCCACAGCAATAAACCTCACAGTAATGTTCAGTTTGTGTGTATGAAAGTATCACAGAACTCCACAGCAATAAAACTCACAGCAATGTGTGGTGTGTATGAGCGTATCACAGAGCTCCACAACAATAAAACTGACAGTAATGTGCAGTGTGTATGAGCGTATCACAGAGCTCCACAGCAATAAACCTCACAGTAATGTACCGATATCAGTTTACTCAAACCCCCCAGCAGAACATTACACACACACACACACACACCCAGCAGCACATTACACACACACCCCAGCAGAACTTTACACACACACACCCCCAGCAGAACATTACACACACACCTCCCCAGCAGAACATTACACCCCCCAGCAGAACATTACACCCCCAGCAAAACATTACCCCCCCAGCAAAACATTACCCCCAGCAAAACATTACACCCCAGCAAAACATTACACCCCCCAGCAGAACATTACACACCCACACTCAGCAGGACATTACACCCCCAGCAAAACATTACACCCCCAGCAAAACATTATACCCCCAGCAAAACATTATACCCCCAGCAAAACATTATACCCCGAGCAGAACATTACCCCTCCCAGCAAAACATTACACCCCCCCCCAGCAGAACATTACACCCCCCGAGCAGAACATTACGCCCCCGAGCAGAACATTACACCCCCCGAGCAGAACATTCCCCCCCAGCAGAACACTACCCCCCAGCAAAACATTACACCCCTCCAGCAAAACATTATACCCCCAGCAAAACATTATACCCCCAGCAAAACATTACCCCCAGCAAAACATTACCACTCCCAACAAAACATTACACCCCCCAGCAGAACATTACCCCTCCCAGCAAAACATTACACCCCCCAGCAGAACATTACACCCCCCCAGCAGAACATTACACCCCCCGAGCAGAACATTACACACACACACCCCCCCCCCTCCCTCAGTTTATTCAAACCTTTTAAAAATCTTCTCTCGGCCTCTCTGCCCAGTCCTCCTTCACACTACAGTGGAAGCACGCAGGCTGACTCTGCTGCAGGGCCGCACCCTAAGCTTTGGGGTTTGTCCTCCAGGCTTTTCTGCTGCTGCGTGCCCTGGCTATGCGTGTCACGTGAGGGGGGCGGTGCCAAATTATGCAGTGTGCCTGCTCATGTTTAGAATGTGGGACTGAGGCAGGCACACTGCATCAGTTTGAGAGTGCGCGGCTGGGCCCCTGGTTGATGTCTGAAGATCATTCATAGCTCCGCTTCCGGTATTTTAAAAACAGAATTTTTCTGCCCCTCACACTGACAGCAAGCCAGGACAGTAAGGCGGCCGCCTGTGCTGCCTTACAATAGCGCCGGCCCTGGTGGTATCAATGCATCCCTACTCTATACACAGCGCTCCGTGTCCTTATAATATATATGATCAGGGGTTACCTTTTTTTTATATTTTTATACTATTCCTATTAAATTATCAGTAATTTTTGATGTATTTCATTCAGTAGAAACTTTTTTTTGCCTATATAACATGTGCTTTGGGAAAATAAAACGGTTTTGTGTGTACATTTTAATTTAGTTAGTGGATTCCTGTCCAGTGTGGTGAGAAGCATACGTAATGCAGTGTAGACACGCTGCGAGGCGGAGCGGAGTGAAGTCAAGCCTGCAAAATGTTTGCTTCTCTTCGCTTCACTACGCTGTGCGTCGCTACATGCTCAGTGTGTCTCAGTCTTTATTCCCGCATCGCTAGCTCACCGAATCAGTTTGTATACTTGTTACTGACCCTGCTTGTTCTGAGGACCCGATCTGTTGCTGACTTTGCCTGCCATTTGACTATTCTCTCTGTGTATTCCATGCCTGTTCTGTTTGATTCCTGTTGCTACTGGTGTGTGCCGATTCTCACCATAAACAGTAGCTCAGTACAAGTGCCTAAACATTGCTGACCCGGTTTTATTATAGCTGCTGATGTAACTGAATAGATTGGGGATCTCCTCTGCATTACCAAAACCTCCACCACTGCACTCTTCCACAATACCTCAGAGGGGTTACAGTGTGAAGGCACTTTCTGCCACCAAAGGCAAAATATTTGGGAACACTGACGCCTATACCAGATTCATATCATTTTAATATTGGGCCGCAGGGTCCACCACTGCACTCTTCCACAATACCACAGAGGGGTTACGGTGTGAAGGCACTTGCTGCCACCAAAGGCACGATATTTGGGTGCACTGCCACTGACGCCTATACCAGATTCATATCATTTTAATATTGGACCGCAGGGTCCACCACTGCACTCTTCCACAATACCACAGAGGGGTTACGGTGTGACGGCACTGTTGCCGACACTAAAGGCCCAATTTTAAAGCACCTATTGTTACTTCATCCAAACAAAGCCTGCATAAGTTTCACCATAATTTAGCCCAAGAATTTACTAAACTTGTTCTGCATGTCCTAAAATGTCTCCTCTTTCCATATAGGCTGCCACCCCAAGCAGTTGTTTATGAATAGATTAAAGGAAAAACAGTTACCGTCATTTGAAATGTCATTTTTTTGTTTTTAAATGTTTCTATACATCCTACAAATCCGACCACTTCACGGGCAGGTTATGGGGACCTCCTAGGCACGATATTTGAAGGAATTTTTCGTTTTTATTCTTAACCTTTATTTCATGGAAAACTCACTGATCCTTTAAAAACATTTTTTTTTAAACTTTTTGTCCTTGTTTCCTGTACCCCAGGGCACTACCCGGACCCCCATACATCTTTGATGGCAAATATCTAGCATATATGCCCTCTTGGAGGGCACTCTAAAAATCGAACTTTCGGGTCCCATTGACTTACATTGAGTTCGGTTCGTGTTCGAGTTCGAACTTTTGAAATTGTTCGAGTTCGAATGCAAACCGAACACGGGGGTGTTCGGCTCATCCCTAATGTTCAGCACCTTACTGATGTCCCATGGAGACGGGCACAACGTCTTGGCGACTACGGTGGAGGACGCGATCACCCATCTCTGGGCTCTGGACCTGGCTACCGAGGCCCCAGGTAGTGTTGGGAGTGAGCCAATGGCCGGTCCCCCTTCCCTTCCCGGGAACCGGGCAAACAAAGCAAACAAATTCTCTTCCCAGGTCATAGGTTTTCTTTTCTCTTTACTCTGCTGGATTGACTTGTTGGACACTTCTGTGTATATGGAGTCCCCCCTTCTTTCTTTTTCAGAACATGGGATCTACCCTGGGTGCTTCATTAGGCTGCCTCCTAGGCTTTAGCTGCCCTCCTGACCCTGGGGTTGCCCTTGCCCTGTGGCTTCCTCTCTGGCCCTCTGGACCCCTGTGGAGGTTTGGGGTTGTGCTGGTGAGCGCCACTACCTTTCGGTAGGGTGTTCTGTTATTTTTCCCCTCCCCTTTTTGTTTCCTTTACCCTCCATTTAACATATGTTGTTCAATCTCAGAGTTACTGTATGTTTTCTGTTCTGTCCTGCGTGACTATTGCTATTTGCCACTTGTCCTGCGTGTCATTTTATATTTTTATAAATAAAGAATTTCAAAAAAATAAGTAAAAAAATAAAAAGCTACATTCCTCTCACACACCGCCTGCCTGCCGGATAATGAAAACGCCACATTCCCCTCACACACCGCCTGCCTGGTAATAAACCACCACAATCCCCTTGCACACCGCCTGCCTGGTAAAAAAAGAAAGAAATACAACCTCTCCCTCACCAGCAGAAAGCCATTTGTTCCATAGCAACAAACAGTGGCGTCACTAGGGTTGGTGTCACCCGGTGCGGTAACTTATGGTGCCACCCCCCCGAGCTTTACGGGGGTTTTTTTAACTACTGTTACTCATAAATTAGTACTCCCATATAACATTGAATGCTCATAATACACGGCGCACATTACTGTGAGGTTTATTGCTAGAGCTCTGTGATATGCTCTTACACATATTTTGGCAAACTGACAGCAAGTACGGTGCCTGTTCGAAGGCAGTGAAAGTCCTCATAGAGAAGTAATGGTTAATCTGTTAAGAGACACCGAACAGCAAAGAAATGTCCTGATGTCCATTGTTTTCATTTGGCAGGTTTATTCAAGGCGAACGAACACCATAGGTTTTCAATGTTAAAAATATTCCTGTTTTTATCCAATATCTAATAAACCGTTTATTCCTTTAATCCATAGTAAAAAATATCTTTATTTATTGATTTTATTTTTTTTATATCTTTTAGGCATTTTTTTTTTTTAAAAAAAAAACATTTTTTTTTCTAATAGCAATTTTTCTTTTTTTTCTGTAACAGACCTTTTTATTATCATTCATCAGAACTTACAGATGAAACTCTAAAAATTAGAATATCGTGCAAAAGTTCATTTATTTCAGTAATGCAACTTGAAAGGTGAAACTAATATATGAGACTCATTAGATGCAAAGCAAGATAGATCAAGCCGTGATTTGTCATAATTGTGATGATTATGGTTACAGCTCATGAAAACCCAAAATCCACAATCTCAGAAAATTAGAATATTATATGCAATCAATAAAACAAGGATTGTACATAGAACAATATGGGACCTCTGAAAAGTATAAGCTGCAGATGTACTCAGTACTTGGTTTGGGCCCCTTTTGCAGCAATTCCTGCCTCAATGCGGCAATGTGGCATGGAAGCTATCAGCCTGTGGCACTGCTGAGGTGTTATGGAAGACCAGGATGCTTCAATAGCGGCCTCCAGCTCTTCTGCATTGTTCGGTCTCATGTCTCTCATCGTTCTCTTGGCAATGCTCCATAGATTCTCTATGGGGTTCAGGTCAGGTGAGTTTGCTGTCCAATCGAGCACAGTAATCCCACGGTCATTGAACCAAGTTTTGGTGCTTTTGGCAGTGTGGGCAGGTGCCAAGTCCTGCTGGAAAATGAAGTCAGCTCCCCCATAAAGCTGGTCTGCGGAAGGAAGCATGAAGTGCTCCAAAATCTCCTGGTAAACGGCTGCGTTGACCCTGGACTTAATGAAGCACAGTGGACCAACACCAGCAGATGACATGGCTCCCCAAATCAACACAGACTGTGGAAACTTCACACTGGACTTCAAGCATCTTGCAGTATGTGCCTCTCCAATCTTCCTCCATACTCCTGGGTCCTTGGTTTCCAAATGAAATGCAAAAGTTGCTCTCATCAGAAAAGAGGACTTTGGAGCCGCTGAGCAACAGACCAGGTCTGTTTTTCTTTAGCCCAGGTAAGACGCTTCTAATGTTGTTTGTTGTTCAGGAGCAGATTGACAAGAGGAATACGACATTTGAAGCCCGTGTCGAGGATCCATCTGTGTGTGGTGGCTCTTGATGCACTGGCTCCAGCCTCAGTCCACTCCTTGTGAAAGTCCAACACTTTTGAATGGCTTTTTCCTGACAATCCTCTCCAGGCTGCGGTCAGCCCTGCTGCTTGTGCACCTTTTTCTTCCACACTTTTCCCTTCCACATAACTTTCTATTAATGTGCTTTGATACAGCACTTTGGGAACATCCAACTACTTTTGCAATGACCTTTTGAGGCTTTGCCTCCTTATGGAGGGTGTCAATGATGGTTTTCTGCACAACAGTCAGGTCAGCAGTCTTTCCCATGATTGTGATTCCTACTGAGCCAGACTGAGAGACCATTTAAAGGCTCAGGGACCCTTTGCAGGTGTTATGGCTTAATTAGCTGATTAGAGTGGGACACTTTGAGCCTAGAATATTGCACCTGTAGCGCTGTTTAAGATTGTGTTTGCTGCATTTACTTGTTGTGGCCACCAGAGGGAGACAGGGGCAATATGGACTATACTGGACACAAACGGAGCTACAAATTCCATCTTGCTTTGCGGTGGAGACAGGAAGTGAGTGGGAGAGAGAGGAAGGGCGTCCGCAGCCTCGTGCGAAGGAGAGCCAGTGTGAGCCGAGCGACGAAAGGTGGAAGACGCACGTGAGACTGCCAGGGATCGTGACCAGGCCGGAGAGCAGGCGCTGCCTCGCGGGTGCTGGAGATAGGGACAGTAGTGACTTGGCAGAGACCTGCCTACGCACCGCTGAGAGGTTTGCACAGAGACATAGTTCTGGTTGGACCCCGAGTAAGGAGACCGCGATGATCCATGGGAGTGCAGGCGGTAGGCCATAGTTTCTCATTGCGGAGATCGGACAAGCAAGAGAAGCGGATCCGGTGGTACAGAGTCCCATTGCAATCAAGCGGAGAGACATCCTTGATCGGGCAGCGGAACAGATTGTCTAACGGATGGGTGAGAGGCCTTCCAGGCCACAGTTCCAAGTATAACGAAGCACGCTGCATTATTGTTTAAATCTACAGGGCCCCAACGTGACTAGTCGAAGATTTGCTCATTCCATTCACTGGCCAGTTGAATACAGTAGCCGGGTACCTGAGATCATACACACACACATTTTTGAGACATTACTTTCACGGGACTTACACTGCAGCATCGAAGGGGCTAAACTTTTCTTTTGCCGCCGCGTGTTTTTCCCGCATTACGAAGTCCTGTCATTCATATACCGTGTTTACATTATATATGCCGCTTTATTGGGATCAGTAAAGTATATAATCTATAAAATCCACAACAGTGCTGGTGTATATTTATTCCCTAGTTCGGTGAGACTAACCCGAGGTTAATTCAGCGGCTCCTCCGGGAGTGAGCGCTACACACCTTTTCACAATATTCAAATTTTCTGAGATTGTGGATTTGGGGTTTTCATGAGTTGTAAGCCATAATCATCACAATTATAACAAATCACGGCTTGAACTATCTTGCTTTGCATGTAATGAGTCTACCACATATATTCGTTTCACCTTTTACGTTGCATTACTGAAATAAAATAACTTTTGCACGATATTCTAATTTTTCGAGTTTCACCTGTATATGTTAATTCCAGATATTTTCATTCAGTAGTTCTTTTTAAAACAGCAGGCAACAGGTTTGCAGCAGCATTCGGTGGCTGATTCCCTGCACTTCAGGGACCCTGTGGTGAATTCACTGGGGAAATTTGATTCCCCAAAGTGCGGGGAACAACAGAACACTGAAATGTCAGCGTCATTTCGGTGCTCTGTGAATATCCTCTTTGTGGTGTTTTTTTTGCCACCCCATGGAAAGTGCCAGCCTAGGACTTGCCTACCCAGGACATACTTGAAAATGAGAGAATTCTCAATGTATCCTTCCTGGTAAAATATTTTTGTGTAAAAAAAAAAACCTAGGTGTGGTGTCACCTGGTGCGGGCCGCACCCCCCTAGCGACACCCCTAGCAACAATATAAAGACATAGTATTGGAATGGGAAATATTTTAAGGCGCTGTGTAGTGTAGAATCTAGGTTGGTGTTTGGCTTTCACCTTGCATGTGTGCTGCCAACCAAGGGGCAGTAGCAGAACCTTGTAACCGCTACAAATTTAATAATTCAACCAATTGATGAAGCTGGCCAGGGAGCCGGCGAAACGCGTCTTGGAAACCCCTATGCTACACACCAGACGTTTTTATTTTGTTTGATTTTGTTTTATCCATTTTAAATGCTCTTACTTGTTTTGATCTGCCCAGTAATAAATCCGTGTTAAAAATCCCAACTGCATCCAGCCGCCATTTTTTTCACTAACGCCGTCAGGAACTAAAAGCACCACGAGAGGGAAGCTTTACAGATTCATCTGGATGAGGTCGTTTGAACAAATGAGCAACTAAGGAGCAGACATCAACAGGGATCGAAAGCACGTTCTGAAAGATCTGGCAGTATCTACCAACCAGTAACGTAAGTGCTTTGGTTTATTTGTATCAGAGCTATAACTACTTGACAGACCTGGACGCACTCTTAATCCGACTCTTTTTTCTCGGAGGGATCTTTGAGGGATGAGAGGAGCAGAGGCTGTCTAGGGATAAAGCACCAACGCAGAACACCGGAGAAACTTTCCACTATAGACTGTATACTATAAAGACATTTCCAGCATACGGCCACAAGGTGGGATTGAATGCACCCAATAAGGACATGACGGTTTCTTAAAATCATATTTTTCACAAAATATGCTACATGTTGCACTTTACCTACAATACTAAACCAGTATAAAAGGACGTGATTTGTGGTACTATATGTTTTTATGAGATATTTTGCACGTTGCACTTGACAGATTTATTTTGCGAGAAGCGCCGCACTAAGGGGTAATTTCCTCCAATATAAAGACATTGTTTATTATATTCTTTTTTACTGTGAAACTAGTAGATTTTACTGCTTCTCCTGTGCAGGGGCGTATCGGTATCCAAACAAAAATTTGGGGAGGGGCAGTTTGCTGCCTCCCTAGCTGTATGCAGTGGAGCACTGCGAAAATATTGTTCCTGGGATCCGTCCATGGCCCCTGCACAAACCAGCTCACATTAACTTATGCGGGGTCATGCCTCTCTCCATGCCGGCCAACCGGTATCATTTAGAATCTCCCTAACATTATCAGGTCTATTCACTAAAGGGTGAAGCCTGGAGAATTTGCAGGAGAAGAGAACAATCTAGACCAACTATCCGATTTGGAAAGTGAGATAAATAGGAGAATTTTTCTGGTTTGGCTGTTTTTTTTTTTTTTTTAAATATGTTTTTATTGGAGAAAATAAGGCAATCCAATCCAGAATTACGGAGCATAACATATAAAGATGCAATACATTCCAAATATATCCAATTTCCTAAAATTCACAGAAAAAGGGGGGAAGGAGAAGGGGGGGGGATTGCCCAGATCCCCAAGAAGTGAAATAAAGAGAAAGAAAAGAAACAATAGCGGTACAAATAGAAAAACATATGGAGGTCAAGTAAAAATGCAAACAAAAGTAGGTTCGTTTCACTGTATGCGAAATCAAGAACGTTCACGCCAGGACATAAAAAGAAAAAACCATGGAGTCCTCCGTCTCATGTCATTACTGAATGTCCCATATGGTCTATCCAGGGGGCCCATGTGGTGTGATAGGCAGGGAGAGAATCCCTGGCCAGAGCCGTCAATTTATCCATAATTTGTACGTCTTGTATTAAAGAATGAATCCGTTGCGATGAGGGGACCTGAGGGCAATTCCATTCCAGGGCCAATAATCTGCGAGCCGCCAATGTGATTTTTGCCATGAGTTTGTGTTCTTGTCGTGAGAGATCCGGGTTGGGTCGAGAGAGCAAGAAGGCCCAGGGGTCCATAGGAATATGTCTTCCGAAAACTGTGGAAAGAAGAGTCTGGACAGCAGTCCAATAATGTTGTGTGTGAGGGCATGTCCACCATAGATGTATATAAGAGCCCCTTTCACCGCACCCTTCCAACAGGTATCCGGGGTCGTGGGGACATACGTTAGAGCTGTACAGGAGTTACATACCATCGGAAAATGGTCTTGACAAGTTGTTCCTGGTGGGTGGTACACACCGAGACAATTCTCATGGAATCCCAAATATCCATCCATTCCTCCCTCTCCAGCTGTTCCCCCAAATCCTTCTCCCAGGCCTTAATATATGTTAGTTCTCTCCAGTCCAACAAAGAGGTTAAGGAACGGTATAGAGTCGAGATCAAACCTTTTGGGTATGAGCTGGATTTGCATAATCGTTCGAACGGAGTAAGAGGTGATAAGGCCGCCGCTTTCACATGAGGTTGAGAAGCAAAAGCCTTCAGTTGCATATATGGTAGAAGACTAGCAAGAGAGGTTATGCCAGTCGCTGAGAGCTCTGCCTGGGCCACAAAAGAACCTCCTGGAAATAGTTGGTGGAACCGGAGATATTAGAATCCATCCATCCTCTTCCTGCTTTCGCCGAATAGGCTGGTAAAAAAGCTTTGTTCCTTATGATAGGAGATAATGGAGAAGGAAAAGACGACAAGTCACATTTTGCGGCCAATTTATCCCAGATTCTGATAGAATTCACAATAGCAGGGCAAGCGGTGCGTAAGAGAGTCCTGTGGGTCCTTGAGAGCCAAATCCAGAGGCTGGGGTCATCCGGAAACATAAGAGCACGTTCCAGTTCTACCCAACGGTGTCGTCCAGGCGGAGTGTGCCACCCAACAATTTGAGCCAGCTGGGCCGCATAATAATAAGATAGGAGGCAAGGAAGCCCCAGGCCCCCTGCATCTTTAGGTCGATAGAGAGTTGCTCTCGATATTCGGTGCCTCTTGCCCCTCCATATAAACTTATCAATCGCCCGTTGAAGGCGCTGGAGATCCTCCGGAGAGATGGCTATCGGAAGTGCCTGAAAAAAGTATAGTAGCCGAGGCAAGACAGTCATCTTTACACAATATATTCTACCCATCCACGATATTACATATTTGTCCCAATTTTCCAAATCCCTTTTAATCCGGGACAACAAAGGAGCATAATTCACATCATACATTAGCCCGGGATCAATCGATAAATGAATGCCTAGATATTTAATCGAGGTTAGTGAAACTGCTACAGGGAAATAGGAGCGAAGGAAAGACATGTCTCCCTCCCCCATGTGAATCGGAATAGCCTCCGATTTGTCCATATTTATTTTATACCCAGATAATCTAGCAAAATCCGACAATATCCGTAAAACGTTAGGGAGAGACGAAAGGGGTTGTGAAATAGATATTAAAACGTCATCCGCATAGGCTGATACTTTATATTCATTTCCCTGAATCAAAATGCCCCGTATAGAAGAGTCAAGTCTAATGTGTTGCAAAAGAGGCTCCAAAAAAAGGGCAAACAAAGCCGGCGATAAGGGGCAGCCTTGGCGAGTGCCGTTTCGAATGTTAAAAGGGGTCCCCTCTGTACCAGGGATCACTACCTGAGCGGATGGGGACGAGTATAAGGCTTGTACCGCCGCCACATATGCTGAAGGAAAACCCAGGTGTTCGAGAAGAGAAAACAGAAAGGGCCATTCTGCCCTATCAAATGCCTTCTCCGCATCTAAAGAGATAAACAGGGAAGGCACCCTGTGAGCAGAAGCATACCATATGAGATCTGCGGTCTTCCTGGTGTTTTCAAACGCCTGTCTATTTGGGATAAACCCTACCTGATCAGGGTGGATTAAACTCCCCAACAGTTTATCTAGGCGTAAGGACAAAATTTTAGTGAACAGTTTTAAGTCCGTATTTATCAAGGATATCGGGCGATAATTTTCCACTAGCTGTGGGTCCCGGCCGGTTTAGGTAATAAACTACTATGGAAGCCATCAGAGACTCCGGGGGAGGTATACCCCCTGTCAGCATGTCATTAAACGTATGGAGTAGCCTAGGGATAAGCTCTGCCGCAAAAGACTTATAAAAATGGTAGGTAAAGCCATCCGGACCTGGGGCTTTATGAGGCTTCATGTATCCTAATGCCTTACCTATCTCCTCCTCAGTGATCGCATCAATCAGTGTCTCCATGCTGGACTCCGGCAACCGAGGTAAGGATGCCCCAGTCAAGTAAGAGTCAATTTCCTGCATCAGTACCCTATTTGTATGGGTGTGGTCAGGGGAAATGGTCATATAGGGCTGTATAGTATTTAGTGAATGCATCTCTGATGGCTTGCGGGGTCTTGTGTGAAGGGCCATCCCTATTCCGTATGACTGTGATTGGGCTATATTGAGAGCGGGGATTAATTAGCCGGGCCATTGGGGAATCCATTTTATTGGACCTATCATAGTAGCGCTGTTTAGACCATAGCATGGCTCTTCCTGCATCCTCCACAAACAGTAAATTTAAGTCTGACCTAACTTTAGACAAAGCGGTGAAAGTGTCAGAGCTGGGGGAAGATTTATGTTGAAGCTCGTATTGCCTGAGTAGGGTTTGTAAAGAAGTAATGTCTGCCAATTTTAGTTTTTTATGGTACGCGCTGCAAGCTTAACAGTTTGCCCCTTATCACCGGCTTATACGCCGCCCAGAGAATCTGAGGGGAGATGTCAGGAGTATCATTCAGTTGAAAGTATTCTGAAGTGGTTTCTTTGATCGTATCCGCAACCCTGGTTTATTTAATAAAAATGGGTCAAGGCGCCACGTCTACCCGGAGAAGGGGCGAAAAGGGTCAGTTTCAAAGATACATCCGCATGGTCAGACCATGTAATTGAGCCTATGTCAGAGGACACGACGGATGGTATACAGTCAGGCGGGAGGTCAGGAAACAGTCAATGCGGGAATATGAGTCATGAACCTGGGAATAGAAGGTATAGTCACGGGTCGAGGGGTGTTGGATTCTCCAAATGTCTATAAGTCCCAATTCCTGCACAAAGCTATGATACTGACTATCCTGGGAGGAAGGGGGTTGCGTTAGTCTATCTCCCCGGGGATCCGATCTGTCCACAGGAGGGCATAAGGTGGCGTTGAAATCTCCCCCCATAATAATCCTACCCCTGGCATGGGAGTTAAAAAAATCCCTCGTGTCATCCCAAAAGCTAGCGTCCGAGCAGTTAGGGCCATAAAGCGCTATAAGAGAGTACGGCTGAGAGGAGATGGTACCTCGAACTATCAAACACCTCCCCATCCCATCTGTATGTACCTCTTCAACGACTATCGGGCACGAATTACGTAAGAGAATGGCAACACCATTACGTTTAGGGGTAGAGCACGACACATATGTCCTAGAGTATGCCGGGTCTGAGAGGCGAAAAGCAGCTAGTTTAGGAATTCTGGTTTCTTGGAGAAAAGCAATTTCTACGGACTTCCGTCGGAGTTCCCTGAATAAAAGTCGTCTCTTACGTGGTGAATTAAGACCTTTTACATTAATAGAGTAGACATTAACCTTAGACATTAATCATACAGGAGAAAAATGCAAAGAGGAGATCCCCATCTCGCCCACCCCCCCCGGAGGGCAATAAGGCCCGAGGGGTGACCGGAGGGGGGATCCCGAAAACATGAGAAAAAAGAGAGTGGAAAAGGAAAGAAGATGCGCGGGAGAATAAGATAAAGAGATCTCGTGGTGGGCAGTCACGAGGGAGAAGGGAAAAGGGGGTACCAGCCGAACGGGGATACCGAAGGGTAGGTAGACATAGGGGGAGGAGAGGTAGAAGACCATTGGGGATAACCAACGATAGTCAGCCGGCGCCTGGGCGATACCAAAACCGGCTGCCTCCCTCCGCCGCCAACAATATAAATACACCTATAGAAAAAAGGAGAAGATCTCTCCTACTTCCAGACCCAAAAGGGAATGGAGAGAGAAGCAAAAAAAAAAGAAACATATCCATAACAGTAATAACCATAATAACATTGGGGATAACCCCCCGCAAATCGAAGGATACGTTACATCAGCATTTTCCATACACTCGCCTGCCGCGAGGAAAAGCGGACCCATCCTATCAATGGGTGTGGTAGGTAACGAGAGACTGGCCGCCAGTACAAACCCTGGCAGTCAAAAAGAAAAAGGTCAGTCTCCTGATGTCTCCCATTCTTGAGTGAGCCTCTGTAAAGGTTGTGGAGGGGCAAGGGCAGCAATCGAAGGAGGCACCTGTAAATTCAAAGATCTCAAAAGGTCCTTTGCTTGGTGAAGGAATGTATAGGCCAAGGTACGATTTTCATGAAATATCAAATCTTTGAATGGGAACCCCCATGCATATCGGATGTTATTGGTACGTAACATGGTCGTGATCTCTCTCCATTCTCTCCTTCGTGCAAGAGTGGATCCAGCCAAGTCCTGAAAAAATGATAAGGGAGCGCCCTCATATTCCACATCTTGATTCCGCGTAGCTTTAAGCACCGCATCCTTGGAGTGTAATAATGAAAACGTGCCACCACGTCTCGTGGAGTGGACGAGTTATCACGGCGCGGACCCAACGCTCTATGGACACGGTCTAATATGAGATGAGTATCCGGTATATCAGGGACCAGTCGTTTAATTATGCCATGAAAGATATCTGATAAATCAGAATTAGTAACCGATTCTGGTAAGCCACGGAGACGTACATTATTCCGTCTAGACCGATTCGTAAGATCCTCCAAGGAGTCTTCTAAAAATTGAATACGTTGTTCCATAACCTCAGAGCGTCCCGCCAGATCATTAGAAAATGTAATATGCCTCTTGGCCTGATCTTCCAAACTGGCAGTGCGTTCTCCAATCGCTTGAATTTCCAAGGACAGGGCCTTGGTGGATTTCTTGAGCTCATGGGTGATGAAAGCCCGCAGGCCCTGTATGTCTTCCCTGGTGGCCAGGGCAAGAGCCGCTGAGGGGCCTCATGTTGTGTGAGCTGCGGTGAGTGGGACCGAGCGCCATCCCCATCCGCTCCCTCAGAGCTACCACGGGCGCCATCTTGGGCCTGCTCATCCGCCCGGTGTTTGGCGGCGAAAATAGGCGCATCCCGCTGTTTTTTTTTTTTTAGGGGCCGCTATCATGATGGGGGGAAGATTCCTACCCCTTTTAGTTGGCTTGGCAGGCGAGTGGGTGCTTTTAGGAGAGGATCGGCGGCGGCAAGGACGGGAGCTCAGCGATCACACGTCCGCCATCTTCGTTGGTTCGGCTCCGCCCCCTGGTTTGGCTGTTTTGACCTAGATTGTTCACTTCTCTAGACAATTCTCCTGACTTCAATGTTTAGTGAATAGACCTGTAAGACTTGAACCACTAAAAATAGCAGCTCATGCAGAATAGAATCAGTAATGGGGAGCCACTAAATGTATTGAATGTTATCCATGTTAACGACTGCAGAATAGGGGTCCAGATTTCCCTGAGCTCACAATACCTAAAAATTGTATATAGTTTGTTTCTTTTTGTGCCATCTAGTTTCAACAACCCTAACACCGAGGTAATAATCATGGATGCTGTATTAGGCAGTGTATAAAGTGCTGTCTTGCTGAGGATTTGCAAGCACCGGTTACAGAGTATTATATGTAAGAAATTTAACACAAAACAAATATACAGATTAACAGAAAATAAATATGTAGGAAATATAGTCCCTATGTTACATGTTTACAGGTGCATTCCTTATTGAGGTATGTTAATATGGAGCTCTTAAGGGACTTTAGACTGGGGGGAAGATTTGATGGCGTCTGGGAGGTTATTCCATAATTGTGGTGCTCTGTAGGAAAATGAGGATCGAGCCACTTGCTTTTTGTATTGTGGTATTGCAAGTAAGGTGCTGGTCCTGGATCGGAGGTTATAGGATGAGGGAACTGCTGAGGGAAGCAGCCTATTCAGGTAGGGTGGTAGCTTCCCAGAAAAGCTCTTAAACACCAGGTTGGAAAGGTGAAGGGTGTGTCTAGATTCCAGCGACGGCCAGTTTAGTTCTTTTTTTTAAAAAATTTAAAGTTTTTATTTTGTAAATAACGAAAAGGTCACAGGTTGACCGGCAATATTGGCCTCGCAGGGCCACATGAACTCACATAATATCACATACATGAAAGGGTTCAGCTATAATAGGTAGAACAGCAGGAAACACGACATCCAAGGGCCATCATAGCATACATAAGTAACGAAAACGACATCAAAGGACTAAAAGAAGTCATCTGCTTAGAAACGTGAAGTTAAAAACAAAAAAAAATAAAAAAAAAATATCATCGGAAGAGTCTAGGATATCTTTGGTGAGTCATAAGGAATGAGGGGGGTTAGCAAAATCATCTGCAAAATACGGTTCAACAAAGGAGAGAGGAAGATAATAGACAAGCGAAAAATCTGTTATAGGCTTCCATGAAAATAGTGTTTCTAAGCGATTTCTGATATACAGCAGGCAGGGTTACGTTAAGGTTTTTACATGACATAATAAGAGATATATCAGGTAAAACCACATAGGGTCATCACAAGAAACTGCACGTATACAGAAACAGCATATCGATCCTCCAGGAAATGCTAAAATACAAATAGGAAGGACAGGAATCATAGAATAAAAAGACAAATGAAACATTTAAACCCTCGTAAAAGAAACTAAAACTAAAAGGAGGTGAGATCAGAAAAGGCTAACACCCCAACATCCCATGGGTAGGGACGAAAGAGAGCTATATAGCGTTCCGGCCCCTAACCTGGGTCTAGAGATTCATGGGAAGACCCTCCGTGATCCAGGCCAGGTGTCGCTCGGGGAGGGGAGAGGCCCAAGGACCCCAGCAGATGCCAGGCTGCCGCTGGAGTAGACACCAAATGTGGCACGTTATCATGGCAGATATGCATAGATCCCGCCACACCCCAACGGTATCGAATCCCGCTGCTCCTCAAAAAGGCGGATATCTCCCGAAATTGCCTCCGGGCAACGAGTGTCAAGAGCGGAAGGTCATTAAAGAGAGTCAGATAGTGGTCCCCGAAAAGTATCGGAGCCCAGGCAACTGGTTTTGACATCAGCTTACGTTTGTCCGACTCCTCCACGGCAATTGCGAGCACGTCTCGAGGGGATTCCGCTGGTGCCGTCGCAGCTTTCCGTAGTCGCGCAACATGTCGAAAGAGAGGGTTAGACCCTGCCGGAGCCCCCAGAACGTGTAGCGTAAATTCGTTAACATACGGCAACAAGGCATCTGCAGCGATCGTCTCCGGGATCCCTCTGATCCGCACATTCCTCCTGCGGTGTCGAACCTCTGCAGCCTCCACTGCGCCGGTGAGCAGGGTCACCTGTTGTTGTAGGGCCTCCACTTGCGGCGCAATGAGGGCCTGAGCCGCCACAACTTCTTCAACCCGAGACTCAACAGTTGTCAGCCGCCCCTTAACGGTCACCAATTCTGTCTTCATGGTCTTGAAATCTGCACGCCACATCGCTCTCATTTCCTCCATCGACTCTCTTAGCAGGCGCCGAATATCACTTTCCGTGAAGGGCAGTAAACCACGAGCGACCTGGGACGTAGCATCTTGTGTCTCACCTTGCTCGGAAGCCACTGCACATATCGCTCCGTGTGTTGAGGGGCCAGATCCGACCCACTGTTGTCGCACCTTAGCCGAGTCCCGGGGTGACCTTCGGGCAGCTGCAGAGGCCTCCGACCAGTACGGATCCTCACCGTCAGAAGAGCTCATCGTGGGAGACAGGTAAGTACGTGGAGTAGCCTGCTGTTTTCGTCTGCTTTCTCCCAGAGATTCTCGTATGTCCCTCTGCCGGGGACTCTCCGGTGGCTGGGGCTTTTTTCCGGATTTCCTCCCCATAATTGTAAAGTTATTGCGTGCACTGCAACAGGACGGAGGAGCGCCTCAAAAATGGCCGCCAAACGTAGGTCGCACTTCGCAAAAGTCCCAAAAACGGCGCAGCAAGGGGCACAAACCGAAGTTCCGGATAAGAATGAAGGGCTAGCAGGATTCCGCCTCCCGGGGGTATAATTCTCTCGAGGGTGAGTCGCTGGAAAGTGCAAAAAAAATCTAAAAGTAGCTGGAGAGCGCTCGAACATGCGACTGCACCCACCGGAAGTCAGCTCCGCCCTCCAGTTTAGTTCTTTTAACATGTCACAATGGTGGGTCATGTAGTTACATTGTAGCACAAAGCGACAGAATGAGTTTTACAATGTGGTAAGTTTCTGGAGGTGCGTTTGCGTCACGGCTGCATACACTACATCTCCGTATTCGATAGCTGGCATAAGCATTTGTTATACAATCTGCTTTCTTACTGCGGGGCTCAGGCAAGATTTGTTTCTGTACTGGGCACCTAGTTTGGGGTAAATTTTAGATGAAAGTTTTTCAATGTGGGGGCAAAGAGCAATGTGCTCCAAAGAGCATTGTAACAGTTTTGTCAGCATTTAGAAAAAGTTTGTTATCTTTGATCCACTTTTCTACCTCGCGGAATTGGTCTTGCAGCACGGCCTCCAGCTGTGGGAGATCTGGTTTGCTGGTATAGATTACAGTGTCGTCTGCGTACATGTGTACAGTTGAGGCTTTGCAGACATTGGGCAGATCATTTATGAATATTGTGAATAGCAGGGGGCCGAGTATCGAGCCTTGGGGTACACCGCACGTGACTGGGAGGGAAGTGCTGTCAGAAATGGACACTTATTGCGACCGATCAGACACATATGATTGAAACCAGGTT
Source organism: Leptobrachium leishanense (assembly GCA_009667805.1). Classification (NCBI taxonomy): domain Eukaryota; kingdom Metazoa; phylum Chordata; class Amphibia; order Anura; family Megophryidae; genus Leptobrachium; species Leptobrachium leishanense. Next base: position 122,188 of record RXON01003223.1, read on the forward strand.
AGCGTGCAATCACCAATACCAGAGTTTTTAAGTTTTTGTAATAAGATGCCATGGTCAAAGGCTTTGGCAAAATCAAGGAAGATGGCTCCAGTTAGGTTTCCTTGTTCCATGCCAGCCTGGATATCATTGGAAACTTTTAAAAGGGCAGTTGTGGTTGAATGATTTGGACGGAAGCCGGATTGATCTGGGGTTAAATAGTTCCAATACTGATAGTAATCGCGTAATTGAGTGTAAACACATTTTTCCAGGATTTGTGACATTACAGGAAGCAATGATATTGGACGGTAGTTGGATACCAAAGTACTGTCACCACTTTTATGGATAGGTACCACTCTCGCAGTCTTCCAGAGTTCGGGTATATATCCAGTCGCTAGTGATTCATTGATTAGGGCTGCGACAGGTTTTGCAATTGCCGGGGTGCTGATTTTCAGCAGCATTGCTAGGATTTGGTCAGGTCCTGACTGGTGTTTCATTTTTTGGTTACAGAGAAGTTTAGTAATGGCACTGACAGGCACCGGTCTAAATCTGAATTTCTCTTTGATACAAGGTTTTTGCACAGTTGGAAGGATCTGACTTGTGTGCTGCCTTTCTGAATGTGTTTCAATTGCTAGCTTAGCAATCAGGGTGTTGGCGCATCCAACAAAATAGTTATTAAAGGCATTTGCTACATCTAGGGGGTGTTGCAGGGTTTTGGTTTACTTTGACAGCAGCTGGTTGGGAGTGGACAGGGGGCGATTGTATGTTATTATGATTTTCCAAAAATTTCTCGGGTTTGATATGTTATTGTTTAGGTTTTCATTGAAGTCTTGGGCTTTGGCCATTTTTGTTGCTTTGTGCATGCATTCCGCCATTTTCGGTATACGTGCAATTTGTTGCAATTCGGCATCACCGGAATTGTCCCATAGAAGACTATCGTGTCTTCTATTCACAGAATGCCAAATTGCCCCAAAAATTCCACCGAAATGCCCTGACTTTTGGAATTTCAGTTCAACAGGTTTAAATAGGCGAATGCCATAGGATTCAATGTAAAAATGTAATATCTTTTTTAAAGACCGTTTATTCTTTTTTCATTTTCAGCAAAAACCCTTTTTATCTTTTTTAATTTTAGAAGACCTTTTTTTATTTCTTAGATGGCATTTTTTTTTCCTATTTTTTAAAAGACGTTTTTTATATTGTAACAGGCCTTTTAATTATATTTAAAAGGACTTTTTTATTAATTGGATACATTTTTACTACTTGATACTCCTATTAGGAGAATAGGAGACTTTTTTGCAGTTTGCCGATATTCGCAAACGCCAATTCGGCACACTTTGGTGGTTTTGGTGCAATTCCGCAGTTTTCGCCAGCATCCAATAACTGCTTTGGCAACTCCAAATTCGACAAACTATGGTTGACCATTCGCTAAATAGTGAAATCACTGTATTTTCAGCAAAATGGAATCGATGAAACACAAATAGAATAGACCAGTGGTTCTCATCCTGTGGACCCTCAGAACCCACAATTGTCCTTGGTCATTAAGTCGTGACCCAAACATAATTGAATTTCTGAAACATTATAATTTATTCCACAAAACAACGTGTGCAACATTCTACAATGTATGCACTTTGTAAACAATTTTGTAAACAAACTGGGATTCTTTCCAAAAAGGATAGTGCAGTAATCGCAGCACTAGTGAAAACGAAAGTGTTGCTGAGGCAAAAACCGAATAAAATAAACTGTAATTGAAACATATGAAATTAATAAGAACTTATGGGAAAACTAGGGATGCTTCTCAGTGGCGTCGCTAGGTGGGGGCGGGGGGTGCGGCCCGCACCGGGTGACGCCACCCCCTAGGGTGACACCCAGTGCGGTATCTTGGCCTAGGCCGACAAGGCCTAGGGCAGCACTTTCGTAGCACTATGGGGGGAGGGCGGCAAAAAAACGCCTCACCGCTGACAGAGACCTGCTGCCACCATTTTTTTTAATCCCCAGCATCAGCTCCAGACCACCCGGTCTCGTACTGCGGCTGCGCGCAGTCCGAACGTGCCTCCCACATTCCAATCGCAGCGTGCGGCTCCTATAATGAAAGCACGAGCCCAGCACGCTGTCTTGGTGCCGCCCCTTAGCCATGTGATGTCACGTGACATGTAGCAGCAGCAGAAATGGAGGCACATATACAACGCGGTTAGAAGCCTGCAGTGTCCTATGGAGCCAGCCACTGCCTGAAGGAGCCAAACCCAGAGGGGAGAGACTTTAACAGTTGGTGGTGAGTGACTAATAAAATATATTGTGATGTTTAAACAGAAGTAGCCTGTTTTATTGCTGTGGACCTCTGGCACATTAATACATTCTGCACACATACCTGGGTTTTATTGTTGTGGACCTCTGGCATATTAATACATTCTGCACACATACCTGGGTTTTATTGTTGTGGACCTCTGGCATATTAATGCATTCTGCACACATCCCTGGGTTTTATTGTTGTGCACCTCTGGCACATTAATACATACTGCACACATCCCTGGGTTTTATTGTTGTGCACCTCTGGCACATTAATACATACTGCACACATCCCTGGGTTTTATTGTTGAAGACCTCTGGCACATTAATACATACTGCACACATCCCTGGGTTTTATTGTTGTGCACCTCTGGCACATTAATGCATTCTGCGCACATACCTGGGTTTTATTGTTGTGCACCTCTGGCACATTAATGCATTCTGCACACATCACTGGGTTTTATTATTGTGCACCTCTGGCACATTAATGCATTCTGCACACATCCCTGGGTTTTATTGTTGTGGACCTCTGGCACATTAATGCATTCTGCACACATCCCTGGGTTTTATTGTTGTGCACCTCTGGCACATTAATGCATTCTGCACACAATCCTGGGTTTTATTGCTGTGGACCTCTGGCACATTAATACGTACTGCACACAATCCTGGGTTTTATTGCTGTGGACCTCTGGCACATTAATGCATTCTGCACACATACCTGGGTTTTATTGTTGTGCACCTCTGGCACATTAATGCATTCTGCACACATACCTGTGTTTTATTGTTGTGCACCTCTGGCACATTAATACATACTGCACACATCCCTGGGTTTTATTGTTGTGCACCTCTGGCACATTAATACATACTGCACACATCCCTGGGTTTTATTGTTGTGCACCTCTGGCACATTAATGCATTCTGCACACATCCCTGGGTTTTATTGTTGTGGACCTCTGGCACATTAATGCATTCTGCACACATCCCTGGGTTTTATTGTTGTGCACCTCTGGCACATTAATGCATTCTGCACACATCCCTGGGTTTTATTGTTGTGCACCTCTGGCACATTAATGCATTCTGCACACATCCCTGGGTTTTATTGTTGTGCACCTCTGGCACATTAATACATACTGCACATATACCTGGGTTTTATTGTTGTGGACCTCTGGCACATTAATGCATACTGCACACAATCCTGGGTTTTATTGTTGTGGACCTCTGGCACATTAATACCTACTGCACACAATAGTTGGTTTTATTGTTGTGGACCTCTGTCACATTAATACATACTGCACACATCCCTGGGTTTTATTGTTGTGGACCTCTGGCACATTAATGCATTCTGCACACATCCCTGGGTTTTATTGTTGTGGACCTCTGGCACATTAATGCATTCTGCACACATCCCTGAGTTTTATGTTGTGCACCTCTGGCACATTAATGCATTCTGCACATTTCCCTGGGTTTTATTGTTGTGCACCTCTGGCACATTAATGCATTCTGCACACATCCCTGGGTTTTATTGTTGTGCACCTCTGGCACATTAATGCATTCTGCACACATCCCTGGGTTTTATTGTTGTCGACCTCTGGCACATTAATGCATTCTGCACATTTCCCTGGGTTTTATTGTTGTGCACCTCTGGCACATTGATGCATTCTGCACACATACCTGGGTTTTATTGTTGTGCACTTCTGGCACATTAATACATACTGCACACAATAGTGGGTTTTATTGTTGTGGACCTCTGGCACATTAATACATACTGCACACATCATGGCTGGGTTTATTGTTGTGGACCTCTGGCACATTAATACATACTGCACACAATAGTGGGTTTTATTGTTGTGCACCTCTGGCACATTAATACATACTGCACACATCCCTGGGTTTTATTGTTGTGGACCTCTGGCACATTAATGCATTCTGCACACATACCTGGGTTTTATTGTTGTGCACCTCTGGCACATTAATGCATTCTGCACACATCCCTGGGTTTTATTGTTGTGGACCTCTGGCACATTAATGCATTCTGCACATTTTCCTGGGTTTTATTGTTGTGCACCTCTGGCACATTAATGCATTCTGCACACATCCCTGGGTTTTATTGTTGTGCACCTCTGGCACATTAATGCATTCTGCACATTTTCCTGGGTTTTATTGTTGTGCACCTCTGGCACATTAATGCATTCTGCACACATACCTGGGTTTTATTGTTGTGCACCTCTGGCACATTAATGCATTCTGCACATATCACTGGGTTTTATTATTGTGCACCTCTGGCACATTAATGCATTCTGCACACATCCCTGGGTTTTATTGTTGTCGACCTCTGGCACATTAATACATACTGCACACAATAGTGGGTTTTATTGTTGTGGACCTCTGGCACATTAATACATACTGCACACATCCCTGGGTTTTATTGTTGTGGACCTCTGGCACATTAATGCATTCTGCACACATACCTGGGTTTTATTGTTGTGCACCTCTGGCACATTAATGCATTCTGCACATTTCCCTGGGTTTTATTGTTGTGCACCTCTGGCACATTGATGCATTCTGCACACATACCTGGGTTTTATTGTTGTGCACTTCTGGCACATTAATGCATTCTGCACACATCCCTGGGTTTTATTGTTGTGGACCTCTGGCACATTAATGCATTCTGCACACATCCCTGGGTTTTATTGTTGTGCACCTCTGGCACATTAATGCATTCTGCACACATCCCTGGGTTTTATTGTTGTGGACCTCTGGCACATTAATGCATTCTGCACATTTTCCTGGGTTTTATTGTTGTGCACCTCTGGCACATTAATGCATTCTGCACACATACCTGGGTTTTATTGTTGTGCACCTCTGGCACATTAATATGCATTCTGCACACATCACTGGGTTTTATTATTGTGCACCTCTGGCACATTAATGCATTCTGCACACATCCCTGGGTTTTATTGTTGTGCACCTCTGGCACATTAATGCATTCTGCACACATCCCTGGGTTTTATTGTTGTGCACCTCTGGCACATTAATGCATTCTGCACACATCCCTGGGTTTTATTGTTGTGGACCTCTGGCACATTAATGCATTCTGCACATTTTCCTGGGTTTTATTGTTGTGCACCTCTGGCACATTAATGCATTCTGCACACATACCTGGGTTTTATTGTTGTGCACCTCTGGCACATTAATGCATTCTGCACACATCACTGGGTTTTATTATTGTGCACCTCTGGCACATTAATGCATTCTGCACACATCCCTGGGTTTTATTGTTGTGCACCTCTGGCACATTAATGCATTCTGCACACATCCCTGGGTTTTATTGTTGTGCACCTCTGGCACATTAATACATACTGCACACATCCATGGGTTTTATTGTTGTGGACCTCTGGCACATTAATACATACTGCACACAATTCTGGATTTTATTGTTGTGGACCTCTGGCACATTAATGCATTCTGCATATTTCCCTGGGTTTTATTGTTGGAGCTTTGGCACATTTCTCTGGGTTTTATTGTTGTGGAGCTCTGACACATTCATACACATTGCACATTTCTCTGGCTTTTTATGGTTGTGGAGCTCTGGTACGTTTATACACACCACACATTACAGTGAGTTTTATTGCTGTGGTGCTCTGTGATATGCTAATACTCTGCTGTGGTGCTTTGTGATACGCTTATACACTTATTATATTCTGTAGTAAAGAGTCGCTTTATTTCTAGATTTTTTAGGATCTTTTAAGCATTTTTTGAAAATTACCGAAGTGGAACCGAAATTGTGAATTGAACGAAAATGATTTCCACTTCCAAAAATTTTTCGGATCGGAAATCGTTTCGTTTCAGACGATTCGGAAATTTGGCGAATCCGAATCACCGAATTGGGCCGATTCGTGTAAAAAACGTCTGAAACGAAACGCACATCCCTAAAAGAGACTTTTTACTACAGATTAATGGAATAAACGTTTTATTAGATATTGGGTAAAAACGGGAATATTTTTAACCTTGAAACCTAATGCAGGATTATTCAGAGAAGGGTGAAAACCTTGAGAATGACTGTAGAATTGAAAATTCTAGGGCAAAATAGTCAAACCAGAAAAATTCTCCCATTTATCTCACTTTCCAAATTGGCTAGATTGTTCATTCTCCTGGCAATTCTCAAGGTTTTCACGTCTCTCTGAATAGCCCTGATGGTGTTCGCCTCAATAAACCTGTCTAATGAAACCACTGAACATCAGGACATTTCTCTGCTGTTCGGTGTCTCTGAACAGATTTACAATTACTTCTCTATGGGGACTTTCACTGCTGTCAAACAGGCACCGGACTTGCTGGCAGTTCACCAAAATTTGTGTGTGAGTATATGAGAGAGCTCCACAGCAATAAACCTCACAGTAATGTGCGCCGTGTATTATGAGCATTCAGTGTTATATGGGAGTACTGATTTATGAGTAAGGGTAGTTTAAAAAAAACTAAAACGTAAAAGTCGGGGGGGGGGTTACACCATGAGTTACCGCACCGGGTGACACCAACCCTAGTGACGCCACTGATGCTTCTTGCTCTTAATAAGTGTCTCAAAGTCTGGGGCGATGGTAAACAAAGTCACTCTAATTTAAATCCCTACTGAATGAATAATAAAATACTATAAAAAACAAACTCCCCTGCTCCGCGCTCCCCCACCGTCCATCTCTGCTACTGCATGCAATATTTCTTCACAGCAGCGGCAGCCTGCCCTCCCTAAGCCTTCGCAATTTGCGTAGCCGAACGTTATGCTAATCGCGTAAACTCAAGCTGGCAAAGAGATTGAGAAGACTGCAGCGCATGTCTGGTGCTGCCTACTTCCTGAACCTACGCTCTTCAGTGCCTCAGAGAGGCACTGAGAGCAATGGAATCGCTTGGACCAATGGGAAAGCACCATTGGTGAGGTAGGCAGAGGTAGCCACACCGCCTTCCACAAAACTCTAAGGAACTGTGAAAAAGATAATGAATTCTTCAGACATAGTGAACATAAACTTGATCCCTCCAAATCTCTATTCCTGTCTCTGCAGTTTACTTAAAAAGATGCACAACACATGTGCTTTCTGTATACCAGAACATAAAGAATCAGTAACAATCAAATGATTTCTATTATCTTTGGGAACAGTAATTCCACACATGCTTTGGAGTGATAGATGTATCATATCATTTCCAGACGGCATAAAATATTCCCCCAGTCTAAAATCACTTAAGAGATCTCTATTAATATACCTCGATACAGAATGCACCTGTAAACATGTAACATAGTGAATATATTTCCTACATATTTTTTTTTTGTGTTTGGTACCTTGCGCTTTTCAGTGCGAGGTTACTGTACTTTGTGCTCCCTATGCTTAACATGGGGAGCGCAAAGTGTTAATCAGCGCTGGATTACAAAGTCCCAGCGCTGATTAAAGTCTGGCTGTGGTTAGCAAAACGTTAACCACAGCCAGGACTTGGTGTTATCGGATTCCGCTTCTGCAGAATCCGGTAACACCAGCCTAAAAAATAAAAAAATGAATCCTATACTCACCCTCTGTCCCGTGGCAAGGACCGCGGCTCCAACTGCCTCCTCCATCCGGTGGGAGCAGGGAAAGACTGGGGGAAAAGTCCCCCCAGTCTATCCCTGCGTATCACTACG